>JAKOGI010000211.1:777500-901251 GCA_029747015.1 Carnegiea gigantea
CAAATTCACTATTGATGACGTACTGTTGTGTGTTCATTCCATAATGACCAGTTCCTGCTTGAATTATTCTGCGTCAACTTAGCATCATCTAAATCTTCCCACACATTGCTTTGTTGTGGTCCACATTGAGATTGTAAATCTTTTGTGTACGAGGTTGCTTTTGTTTTTTTTAATAGATATAGGCTATCTCTAAGTGTAACTAATCCATTGTGAAAGTAAGGTTTACTAAAGCAGATGTCAGCTAACGCCTCAGGCATCTCCAATTCGATAATTGGTGAGTTTTGACTATATGGGGCACTATCGTCTAGTTTTTTATTAACTTTTTTATCACTTAGCTGTCCAAAATCTTGACTACAAACTTGGGGGTTGCTTTGATAATCTTTGGGATGCATCTTTTGTTTGTGTTGTATTAGGAGTGGCAAATGGAATATCAAATCTCTCTTCCAAGTTTTCCTCTTTTTTCTTCAGCTGATTTAAATAATCCATACTCATTGAATGCAAAGTAGACACCATGTTTTTAGTAGTATCAAGTTGGACAAAAACCATGTTTTCAAAATTATCAAGTTTAGTATTATTTTTTCTAAATTATTTGCACAATTACATGGAAGCTTGAAATTTTGAATCGAAATCTTCTCATTACTCTACAAGGGAAAAAAAAAACTAAAATTAACGAAAGACTATCACTAACAAATTTCGATCGAAAACCTAATTAATAATTATGATCACTTGATTTCAATTAAATTCAAAATATCAACATCCAAAATTAATAATCATGCTGAGATACCCAATAAAAAAATTGAAATTATCATAATTGAAATTAAAATACTAAAACTTACCTCGTCAACCCTTTTTTTACTATGATCACTAAAGCTTTGCATTGAAGAATCCATGTTGCAAGATTTGATAGAGTTCATGCCCATGATGTACTAACTGATGTAAAACAAAAATAAAACGCTTAGGGTGTTGCATATTGACAATGTATTAATTAAAAAAAGGACAAAACAGAGGGAATACTCCAAATTTATTTCTTACTAATTTAACACAATTTAGCATAATTCAGTAGAATTCAGCAGAATTCAGTAGAGTTTAGCATGATTCAACATAATTCAATATGTTAACTACTTATTGAAAATATCTAGTTATATTTTCTTCAACTATTTATATTTTCTTCAACTATTTTTTCATCATAATTCAGTATAATTCAGCATGTTTCAGTATGATTCAGTATGTTTCAACACAATTTATTACTCCAAATTTATTTCTTACTAATTCAGCAGAATTTAGCACAATTCAGCAGAATTGAACAGAATTCAGTAGAGTTTAGCATGATTCAACACAATTCAATACTGTTAACTACTTATTGAAAATATCTAGTTATATTTTCTTCAACTATTTATATTTTCTTCAACTATTTTTTCATCATAATTCAGTATGATTCAGCATATTTTAGCATGATTCAGCATGTTTCAGCATGATTCAGCACCAATAACTACATCTTATATTATTCATCCCCTTGCATTTAAAAAAAATATTATTTAGTTTTCAAACGAAACAAACAAAAATTGATCAACAAAAATTACAATTACAAACATAAACACATTTGTTATTGAAACATGCAACTTATTCATAACTATGAATAGAACATACATAAATATAAGAATTTGAAATATATAAAAAACTTAAAAGTCTAAATGATAGAACACTCACAAAATATTAGTCTAAATAATTCTATTGGAAATTTATTCACAACTAACACGATCGTATTCAAAAAATTTAAACAATAAAAAACTTAACACAATCAACATACCACAAAGTTGGAGATAAATAAAAATACGACTTGCTACTTATGATTGTATGGTTTTAATTAGAGAACAAGGGTTGTGATTTAACATACCGATTTAAGACGTTGAGGAAGATGAATGTTGAATGATTTTAACAAAGACGTGTTGAGAAGGAAGTAATGGTGGATCATCTTATCAAATAAGTTGATAAACAATTGTTGATGTGAAGTTCTTGAATAAGATTGAATCTATAGATATTTGGTTATTAGGTTTTTGTAAATTATGGATGAAGATAAGAAAAAATAATATCTTGAAAGATTTCCTATATTTTTTTTATCAAACAAAGATTTGATATATTGTAAAAAAAGATAATCATGCTATTAAAAAAATAAAGATATTACAATGGAAATTTTATTAAAAAGAAGATAAATTATGGGAGAAGAAAATATATTAGAACTTAAAAGGCAAGTGCAAAAGCCACAAAAAACAGAAAAAAAACTCAACTGCATGTAACCCAGAAAACTCGAACCAATGACCTCCGTGTGAAACCCCATAAGACATATCAAGTTGTTAACCATCAAGCTGCAATGAGTACTGTTGCTTTAATTGCCACATTTATTGTACTTAACATCATACAAAGTATAAGCCTAAATTAAAAAAAAACCGACTAACCTTCGCGCCGCCGCACTGCTCGTACCCACTACTGGCCACCGGACGGCGACAACCACCAGCCCAGATGCCGTGCCCAGCCACCCATGGCTGGAATTTCCCCATGCTTGCTAGCGCCGGAGAAAAACGTGAAGCCCAATGGAGAGGGAGAAGTCCAAGTGAGTCAAACCAAAAATTGCACCGCCACCGCGCCGCCGTAGTCCGCCGACGTACTACGACCCTTTCAGCAGCCGCCCAGAGCCCGGGGCGCCAAAGGGGGTGCGAGTTACGGCGGGGCTGGCCCTTGTTGCCGGATTTTTGCCGCGCATTATTTTTACTTGTTGCCAGAAAAAGTGAATGGTCACCGGAAAATATGGATGACCGCCGGAAAAATTGAATAGTCACAGGAAAAATTACTTGGTGGTCGGAAAAATTTTGAACACTAATGTTCATTATTACAAAATTCAAACAAGCCTTATAAATATAAATTTTACTCCAAATTTATAAATGTGTTATGATTTTTATAATATATTTTTGCTTATTTTAAAAAAAAAAAAATCAACGGTTCAGAACATGGAAAAACAAAGATATGGCCTAGATTTACTTAATTGTGGTGGTTGTCATATAGTGACAACCACTATAAGCATATCCATATATTGCGATTTTGTCTTTTAACCCAACGATGTAAACCCTATGTGTATAGGCTCTTTTCAATAAGTAGAGATAACAAAACCATGCGGTCATTAGCCTAAAAATAGCTAACCATTTATTTAAACACCCTAATTGGACTAAAGCAAAAATTAATTATCATCCTTCCAACATTTCAAGTTTGCTTGCAGATCATGCCAAAGAGAATCATCCTTCTGTCAAAATACCTGCCATAAAAATGGATGACTAAACCTAAATAGGAAAATCTTTTTATTAACCTTTTATTGAGTTTTGGATGTCGATCATCCATAACTCGGAGAAATTGGGTGTTAATAATCCATTCTCAAAGAAATTGCGTCCAACGCCTCATTTGACAATATTTGTTTTGTATATACTATGACCAAATCAAACATAGTATGACCTGGTGATTTGATACCCTTAAAATTTATTTCTCATATGTGAACTGTGGTGTTTATGAATTTTTTTTTTTTGGGAAAAAGGATAAATAGTAGAACTTAGGTAGTTCTTCTTATAAGAGTTTTACCCCAGTTATCATCAAGCAGAATAGAGCCAAAGGAGGAGGAAAAAATAGAATCCTGAATAATCGGTTGGGAAGAGGTGTGGCCCATACAAGCCATCCAATCGACTGCCCTGTTGGCTTCTCTGTAAATTTGTTGTATGGAGCATCTGATGGTTGTATCCATACAAAGCTTGATGTCTTTGACTAGATGGTCAATTTGCCATGGAGGTTGGATGTGTCCCCTCACCACGTCTATGACGATTTTGCTGTCCCCTTCGATTTCAATAAACTTGTATCCTCTCTTAATTGCTGCTTGGATTCTCCATCTCAATGCCAGGGCTTCAGTTGCTAGTATAGTCTTTGCTCCAAAGTTGCATGCTCCTGCGTCAAGTAGTTGACCTTTCCAATGCTGAATAACATAGCCGTCAGCTGCGTTCTGATTGATGAGTGACCCATCGAAATTAAGCTTAACAAACCCTTCTCGCGGTTTTCTCCACCTGACAAGGTGATCAATAGCGCGTGGTTGGTGCAGGAGAGGGGAATTATGAACTAGGTGTGAGAGATAGTTCCTTGATCTCCACTCTATGCTTGCTCTTTTAGCTCTGATGATAGCTTGGACTGGATTGAAGAGTTTTTGTTTGAAAACAATGGCATTTCGTTCCTTCCATATGCTCCATAGTAGGTAGGAGGCTTTGTTTAGCATAGTGGTGCTGAGAGAAGAATGAAGGAAGGATAGAATAAATTGCCCATCCATATCCGCAGGAAATGCGATTCTTATGATCCATTGATGAGAGTGTGCTAATGCCCATATGTTTTTGGTGCATGGGCATTGAATAAAAAGGTGGTCAAAGCTCTCAATGTCCCCTTAACATAAGGGACATGTTACATCAATGTGCATTCCCCTTCTAAGAAGTGTTCCTCTAGTGGGTAAGTTATTATGGTAGATTTGCCAGAGGAAAATCCTTATTTTGGGAGGAAGATTGATTTTCCATATCCACTTCCCTTCCCAAGTTGAAGTTCTATCTAAATCATGGCACATCCATGTTGCTGATTTGGTGAAAACGTATCATTTCCAGTGAGATCCCAACACCATTCGTCTTTAAAAGGATGAATATGTAAGGGAAAGTTGGAAATGATGTCGACAATCTGATGTGGCAACTGTTGTTTAAGCTTAGGGATATCCCAACATCTACTAGGTAAAATGAACTCACTGATCCTAGTGTCCAAATTGATTATAGATGGGTCAGTATTCGTAAGCTGAATGAGATCCTTATCATGACACCAATTATCAGTCCAGAATTTGATATCAGTTCCTTCACCAATTTTCCATCTTATTCCTTTACGGAAGATGGGAAGACTCTTTGTCAGAGTTTTCCACACCGAAGTATCAGTGCACTTTGTTGTTCTATCAAAAAAGTTTATGGAATGGCAATATTTCTAATGCATAAGATCATAGGTCAGCATACAGCTGCCATATTAGTTTGCATTGGAATGCGATATTAGTTGGGCCTGCCTATTGAAGTCCCAATCCTCCTTGGGATTTTGGTCTACAGACTTTATCCTAGGCTATTAATGGCATCACTTTAGTACCTGATCCCAAAAAAAAATCTCTATTAATATTATCTAATTTTTGACAAGTAAAGTTAGGCAATTTAAAACATTGCATCGTGTGCGCAGGGAGTGATTCGAGATTGGATTGGATAAGAACTACCCTCCCTGCTTTAGACATAGTGTTTGCTTTCCAAGAGCTTGAGTTTCTGTTTTGCCTTCTCAATAGGTGGTGTAAACAAGGCCAGTTTTTTCGCTCCAAACATTGTGGGGCATCCTAGATATTTGCCAAGTGAATCTTTGACAGGAATCTTAAAGACCCCCTTAGCCATGTTAATGTCATTACGTGAAGCACTAGGAGAAAAGATCAATGACGACTTTTGATAATTGATAGATTGCCCTGAACAAGCGTAAAAGTCATCAATAATCTTTTTAACCTTTTGGTAAGCCTCGAGATTTCCTTTACAAAACAATAGGCTATCATCAGCAAACAGTAAACATGGGATTTGAGGTGCCCATGGGCATAATTTGATCCCAATCCCACTTTTTCTGCTTTCACTATTGTTGGTTAACATTGTTGTTAATGCCTCTATGCAGACTAAAAACAAATACGGTGATAGCGTGGTCGCCTTGCCCAAGACCACAAGATGGCTCAATGAAGCCACACGGTTGGTTATTAACCAGGATAGAACATGTTATGGTCGTAATGCATTGTTGTATCCAATTAATCCATTGTGGTGGAAAATCAAGCTTTAGAAGACAATGGATTAGATAATCTCATTCTACTTTGTCGTATGCTTTTTCCATATCAAGTTTTAGAGCCATCCAAGTTTGTTTACCTTTTGTAGTTTTAAACTTACTTATAATTTCATGCGCTATAAAGATGTTGTCATGAATTTCTCCTCCTTGAGTGAAGGCACTTTGGTATGGACTAATAATACTTTCCGGACAAGGTCTTAATGTATTGACTAAGCATTTGGCAATAATTTTATAAATCATGTTGCAAAGGCTAATAGGTCTAAAATGAAGAGTCCTCTGGGGGTCGCTAGTTTTTGGAATAAGGGATATGAACGTATGATTTAGCTCCCTCAAGATTTTTCGATGCCGGAAAAATTCTTTGACTGTACTGCAAATGTCGTGACCTATTAAATCCCAATACTTCTGGAAAAAACATGCTCCAAAACCATCCGGTCCTGGTGCTTTAGAGGGATCCATTTGGAATACTGCATTTTTAACTTCCTCATCTGAAAAGGGATGAGTTAAGGCATTGCCTTGTTCATTAGTAATTTTTCTGGGGAACTCAATATTGATCCCAATATATGTTGATGAGTCGTGAATCTATGTTTGAATTCTTCGACAAATTTGTCTCGGATTACGGTTTGTCCATCGATCCATGTTCCCGACGAATCTTGGATTTTTACTATGGAATTCTTCTTTTTGCGGTTTTTTGCACTTTGATGGAAGAATCTGGAATTTCTATCTGCTTTTGTTAGCCATTGCTTTCTATAGTATTTACCCCAGTAACGTTGGTGGAAAAGAAGCAATCTTTCCCATTGTCTTATCATTCTTTCGTGCCATTGATTTAATCTATAGCTTTCAGGTTCCTTCATGAGGCATTCCTCGATATATTGAAGTTTTTCCGAGTTAGAAGTCATTTTTCCTTCCAGGAAATTGGATTTATTCCATTCGCGCAATGTTATTTTGATTCTTTTCAATTTACTAGCTACTTTGAGCACGGCGGTCCCAACGAAGGACTGTTTCCTGTTTTTTGCTACTAACTTGTGGACTCCTGGATACTGAACCCAGTTCTGTTGAAACTTAAAAGTTCTTATTTTTTTTGAAGGGGGGGGGGGGTTGCATTGTTGGTTTTGTATCCAAGAGTATGAAAGCATGGTTCGAAAATGCAAATGGACCATTACGGATTTATGTTCTTGGGTATTTGGATAACCAGTCTTTTCGTGCTACTACTCAGTCCAGTCTCTCGTATATGAGATGACCTTTGATTCGTTTTTTCCATGTGAAGGGTCTACCCATTGGGGTAAGACTTTCCGCATCAATTCTTCGAATAAGCTCATTCATTCTTTGCGTTTTAGTTTTGGTGATCGGTACTCCACCTAGTATATCCTTTGGCTGGAGTAATTCATTGAAATCCCCTATAATACACCAAGGTAGATGAAAAACCTTGTTCAAAGTGGGAGTTCTTTCATGCTTTTCTCGTTCTTGAGTTGGCCCATAAATGCCAAAGATTATGGATTCGATGTTATTTTGTTTATCATGGACATAGAGGTGAATAGCTCCATCATCTTTAGTTAAGGCATGCACCGAAATGTTATCCGTAGACCATAAGGCCCATATTCCTCCTATATGGTTAAAAGGATGTACTATTTCATTCTTGTCCGATCCCAGTTTGGGTAATATATGGGATGTATTATCTTCATTAACCATAGTCTCCATTAAGAAAATTAAATCGGGGTGACAACTCTTCTTTATGTGAATAATTTCGGCTATAATTTTCTCTTTCTTGATACCTTGGACATTCCAACTCAAGATTTTCATAAATCTGAGTGTAAAAAAAAAATCACTTTCTATAATCGTGCCTATTCCCATTTGGGTTGAGCTGAAATCAGGTCTTGGAAAGAGTATTTGTGAGTACTATTTCTCTCACCTAGTAGCCATTTATCATAAACGCGGAGAGTTTAGCCCATTCGGGTTTGTCACAGACGAATCGTACATTCCATAGCAAAGTTCTACATAAAAATATATAGAGTAACAGAAGCATAGATATAACATTGCCACAGCAAGTGCGATGGATCTTCGAATCACCACAGCTATTAGCTTCCATATTTTGTACATCCATCTTGGACCTTTTGAATAAATTCCTCCTTATGAGAATCTTACTGCCTACGTCGTGTTCAATGAGTTACGCTCAGCTATAATGCCCAGAAGGTGATATAATCAAGGTGCATGAATAAAGCCCATTATACCCTGCGTATAAGAATCCAACAAGCCATAAAACATTACAAGGTCGTGTAAGTAATTAATCCATTTTTCACACAAGAATGCTGCCTTAATGGTAAGAGAAGAAGACATCATTGGTGGCAATAATGGATTTACCTCAACAGCTTCCACAATTAGCTCAAGCAAATCCCAAAATAGGATACATACAGAGGGACATAATCTAATGAGACACGAATTCATTAATGAATTAGTTTCACAGTAAGCACCATGGTGGCAAGTAGTGAATTTATCCATAAAGGCCTGCTCGTGTAAATAACAGGAAGAAGTATGCATTTCATTAATAGTCTCAGTCATGGCCTTATGCTTATCATCATTGACTATTTAACCTCTAGGTTGCTTGAGTTTTCTTAAGTTCTTTCCCACTAAGGGGAGAATAGAGAGCGGAAGCTCAGCCATCCTTAGGGCCATAACACTAAGCAGCACAATTCCGTAATTAGGAGCGAAGATTTCTATGATAACAATCAGTGGACACTGCCTCTGCCTCCAACCTTTCCTCTTGGTATAAATGAGAAATGTATACCATTGAGGGGGGTGCCAACTGGCATACTCAGCAAGGCATAAATCATCATGGACATACATGCCCCAGCCATAACGAAGGTTGTTATTTACTGACAGAGATCGTACACCTTCGTACATTCTTGCCATCCAGCCCAGACCAATAGCATCATCCCTACTTACAAAAAGTGCAGCATAAGACCTATCTATAAGCATGTCTGCACTTGCAAAATGGGGAAGGGGGGTAAAGCATACAACACGGACTTACTATAACTAGAAACATAAAGACTAGAGACTGAACTACTCTCTCCTCTGGTGGCCAATACAATGGAAAGATTAAATCATCTTAACACTGTAATGACCCAAGGGGAAATGAGAGAGGGGAGTAAACTAAAAAAGAAGACAACCAGTCAGACACAGAAATCAAAATGGGCAGGCAAGAGCATGATCATAGGACCTAGTAAGTAGGGTGGGAAGATAACTTCTCACCATCCTCAACCTCAGTGGACATGGTAGTGTCCTCAATCTGCTCAAGATCCAAGAAAACATCATCCATGTCGTCACCTCTTTCATCACTACTTTCAATTCCAGCAAACAACGTGTCCTCATTAGAAAGCTCATAGCTAGGAGTAGTATTCTTGATCTGGCCAGCCTCAGGTAAGATGAAAGTGGGATCAGGTGGAGGGGGAATGGCTTGAGCTAGCTCCTCAACAACATTAGTAGAGGGGCATGGATGAGATGCAGCAATAATATCATCATCATTAGATAGGCCAGGAGGCTTAGGAGCATCAAAAACAGACTGCTTTGGGGGGAGGGGGGGAGGATAATAACCGGATTAGGAGAAGGGGCAGCATTAACAGGTTTTGTCTTTGAAGCTTTGAGGACAGTATTTGTCCTAGTTCTCTTTTTAGGAGTCACTGTGAGCCAATGATCAGCAAGAGAAGGTGTGTGTGCATCAGTCTTATGGGATTCAGATGAGACGATAGGATTAGAAATAGAGTGGTGTTCAAATTTTTCCACTACTACCTCGATTTTTGCTTGAACCGGACACTTGGACATGCTTTGAGTGCATGGGCTTCACTTCCACATGAAGCACACACCTCATATAAACCTTCATAAATGAGAGGAACAGTGATTGTATGCATGCCATTGGAAATCCTTAGGCTGCCTCGAAGTGGCTTGGTGATGTCCACATTGAGACAAACCCAAGCAAATCTTCCTTTTTGTCTGAGTAGGGTGTGCTGGTCAAGTTTAACCACTTCATCGACATGATTAAGTAGGTGGCTCAAGGATTCCTTATTCCAAAATTCCCAGGGGAGTCTTGGAATTCAGATCCATTGGTCAATCCTACCAATGGTGGTGGTGAACGGATCAAAGAAAGGAACCAAGGGTCTGAGAACTAAGTTGAGCCTATTGACAAACCAAGGGCGACCATCATAAACCAGCATTCTATCATTGACATTAGCGAACCTAAATAAGGTCCATCCATTGCCAAGGTTAATGTAGTCAATCTGACCCTTGGCACATTTCCAATCAATACGGGTTCTTGTTATAATAGCTGACAATAGAATGAATTCCCCCCATATCTTCCGCTGGAGGCAGAGAGCCTTGAGGTCCTCCAACCAATCAACTCGTGGTGGTGGAGGAAGGCCCCAGTCAAGCTGTTCATTGCAAAGCAAGTTATCAAGTGAGGGGTTTAGAGGGTTCTTCTCCGGGTTAGATGGATTTGGGTAGGGTGAAAATTATCTCCTTGGACTAAAAGAGGAGGTAGATTCTTACTAGAGCTTCCCACTCCAAAAATGACAGAACCCGGGTAGGTCTTATGTGTCAACATGGTCGGGCTAGAACCTCCAACTGCACCCTCATCCACAATACTTGGATTCTCCCACTTGGGCAGCGTCACGAGAACCGGACCGGACCGGCCGGTTCGACCCGGACCCGTTACACAAAGCGGTCCGGAATCACTTGCCAACCGTCCTATGGTCAAACTCGGAGGAAAACGGTCAAACCCGTCCAACCCGGTCACCGGTTGAACCGGTCGACTGGCGGTCAGACCGGATTATCGATGTTCCCAAACAAAAAAATCAATGAAAAAAAAGCCCAAATGGGTTAAAGCACGGAGTTGCACACCAGTGACCCTTGCCCCGACCTCCAGTCTGTGGTTCCGGCTAGCTATAGGCTGTGGCGGTGAAGCCTTTTGCTTGGTCTGGCGGTGCAAGTGGTGGTTCTTCAATTTCAGATCTGGATTTTTCCTTTCTCGTTGCTTCTCTCTCACAGACCTCTCTCTCCTCTCCTTTCTTGTGGGCTACTCTAACTTTTGAAGTGACCCCTGACATTTCAGCTTTTTTATGTCAGTCTTTCATTGTGTTTTTTTCTCTCTTTTTGTTGTTGCCTGTGAGTGTTTTTTACAGGTTAGTGAGTTAGATAAGTTTTTTATTTAAAAAATTTTTCAAAGTCGGCTTGGCCCAATTCTCTTGTTCATAATAAAAAGATTTATTTTATTTATATTTTTATGAATATAATGAATATATGTAAATTTTTTTCCTGAGTCATCAGGTTGTGTCGGTCTAACTCGGCTTAACGGTAAACCGGATCAACCGATCCAAGCCCAGTCGAAACGGTCGGACCGGTTGAAGCATCGACCCGCTCGGCCGACCGGTGCGATCACCGGGTCGGTTTTCTCAACCTTGCACTCGGGTGCATTAGAAGCACAGGGAAGGATGTCAAGGTTGTGAACAGAGGGATGTTTGGGGGTTGAGGGCTTCGGGGGGTTGCTAGACATATGCAGATAGCTGGTGAATAGAGAGGTAAGGTCAGGGAAAAGGTGTGAGTAAGTAAGTGGCAGTAGTGCTCTTATATAGCCCGCGAAGGTCAGGCTATAGCTACCATAGCACCTCTTAATACGACTATTAAGGCATTCAACCCCGAAATACCCCAGATAAAAGGTCCAACAATGACATCTAATCCATGATTAACCATGGTGAAATCTAATTCACAGAGCCAGGTACACAGATACGACATAAGAAAAGGAAAGCAAGCACCTGGGTAAGTAATCTCAGTAGAGCTCTTTCTCCTTTGCTCAGTAGAAGATAGATAAAAACAGCAAGTCAGTTTTTGGGCAAAGTGCAGATCTGACCTCCTTATGTGAAAGTGATTTTGCAAAGCCAGAGCTATAATTTTCAACCAAGCCCAGAAACGTTGCTTCATGGTGCTAATCCGCCTTATATATCGGTTATGGTGCAGATTTGGCTTCAATTGTTGACCTTTATGATGTCGATCCGGCGAGCCCTGCTACTTCCTGGCTTCGAATATGTGACTAAACGAAAGTTCCATTGGCAAGTCGCATAGGTGTTGCAGCATCCAGATCAATGAAATCCCTTGCATGTTAAATAACAGTATCGAACCCATGCTTCAAGGTGAAAGGTTCTCTGGCAAATTGCTATTTTGGCTTGAGGCTTTGAGATCTGAATCATGGGAGAAGAAGGCTGGGGTGAAAAGCTCAGAGTCGTTGGACGATGTGAGAGGGACCGTGGCAATCGAGAATATCTCAAATCGGGTGGCTCGGGGGGGGGGGGGGGGGGGGGGGGGGGGGGGGAGGGGATGAAAGGCCCCATTGCTACGTACTAGATTTACTAGAGTTGCTGAGTCTCTCTCTAGAGTTTTCTTTGACTATCCCTCTAAGGTCACATTCTTTGTGGTGTTTATGAATATGAAATATGCAATTTATATACAAGAAGTAAACTATCATATCATTAAATTGATGAGTGCAGATCTCTTTAACTAGACGACCGTTTAAAGAAATACTAAAATTCAAGGATCATGACTTTGCAGCATAGGCCAGGTTACAAAGTCAAGAAATGTTTGACTCGGTGATAATGTATAGAAAATAAATACCATCAATGTACAAGACGCTGAATAATATTTCTTAAATACGAATTATTGGTGTCTAATGCCTTAAAGGTTGAGATTATTAGCACTTAAAAACCTTTGTTCCCCCCCCCCCCTTTTTGCATTGTTAGTATGTAGCGCTTCAGATATGCTTGACTACAACACTGGCTGATTTACATGATAAGAATTGTTCTCCCGTTGATGTCGTTATGTGCCAATAAATTAACTGTGGATAGCAGGGAAGATGACCTGAAGGTTGATGCTTTTTTAAAAAAAAAATAATAAAAATGAGTGAAATCTTGTGTTTTTACATTCTCCGTACAGTAATTAAACTTCTCAATATACAAAAGCTACAGTGCGCCTCCTCGAGGTTTGAAACAAGAAGAATTCCCTAGAGAAGACCATCCACCATTGTCATTCTCTTGAACAGCGCTGCACTTTGCAACGGAAAGAGCTCCTGAAACTTGCCATTCAAACCTATATATCTCACCTATAAAGAAAAGGACATTGATCAATTGGGTAATGCCAAATCAAACCCAATCCATATCATAGTGGCAGGGAGGTTATGATGTATGCAACCCTACCCTAACTTGCAAAGGATTGTATAAATCCATTCAATCCTAACTTTAAAAAGTGTAAGTTGCGTATTACTGCACAACATAATGAGTAGAGGACAATTCAAGGCATTTTGATTTAGTCAACTATTCGAATAACTGTAACACATGGTTACAAAGTGAGGTAGCAATGGTTAATATGTAGCACATAGGGGCCAAACATCCTCTGTATTAATTTTACATCAGATTCATTAGAAATGGGTTAAGCAAATTGATTGAATATGCAGGGGATTGATTTTATGAAATGTGATTTGAGATTTCAGTCAGGTTCAGGCCTAGTCTCCTGGTTTGTTTCACATGCTGCTCAAGAAAATACAATTAATAGTGGTCAATATTTAAGGTCATTTAATAGCATGAGGATGGCAATTGTTAGCATAATCAGGATAAAATATGCAGACCACATGAATCTGGAGGGTCAAATTTCAAAGTTGTTCTGGCACGTAACAAGGCAGTGTGCATCCGATGTCTGTGGAGGTCCCAACATCAGAATTCAATTTGGACTAACTGATTGATGTACATTTTGGGGGGGGGGGGGGGGGGTAATCCCAACCATCCCATTAGCTTCATCGCCATCAAAATCAGTCTAAAGGGCACCCAAGTGACCAAAACAGATTCTGTCCAGTCCCAACCTTGCCCACAGTGAGCAAGATTGGAATTTAAGCCTTCACAGCTTGAGAAGGGGAAAAGGGAGGGAGTTGCGAACATGCTTTAGTCAAAGTTCAAGATGTCCTATTTCCAATTAATCACGTTCCACACCATAAGGAGATAATTTGATCTCTCAAACTCAGGATCAAAATGAGAAACCCCAAAGTTGCAGTTCGCTTGCTATCCAAGCGCAGGTTTTGTCCACCTACTTTGTTGAGTTCCAGTGGCATTTTCACTCGCAACTAGTTTATAAAAAAGCTTAGAGAGTCTTCTTTGATATGAATCAAGTAGCATATGTCTTAGAGATCATTTGATCCCTTGAATCAGCTCCCACACTCAATGATATCGAAATTGCCTAATTCCAGCACATAGACTTTTGGTTCTGAATTTTGGGCTATGTTGCAGCCTCATTTTACCCAGTGTACACACATGAAAAGGTTTTTAAAAATGTTAGTTCTAAAAAGCACGAGGCACACTGAAGTGCATAAGATCCCAAAGCATGAGGCGCAATGCGCGAGAAGGCGCACGCATCATGGATAAAAAAGGGCAGCCCGGTGCACAAGCATCCCGCGTTCGCGCCGGGTCCGGGGAAGGGCCACACCCCAAGGGGTGAATTGTAGGCAACCTAACCTGACTTTGTCAGTGGTTGATTCCACGGCTCGAACCCGTGACCTTTTGGTCACACGGAGACAACCTTACCGTTGCTCCAAGGCTCCCCTTCGCGCACGCATCATGGATGTGAGCCCATTTCTGCACAAAATTTTTTTTAAAGGCTTTCACATTTAACAAAGTATATTTTGCAAAAACAAGTTAAATGCATTATGATTAAACATAAATATGACTGCTAGCGATGCAAATGACCTTAAGATATGCTATCTTATCACCATAGTTCCCCAACGCATACACTTACTGTACAAGTATAGCTCACCTTTTTAGCTCCCAAGGAAGGAAAAGAAGAAAAAAAGGTAAAGGTAAGGCTAAGAAATAGAAGAAAAAGGGGCAAGATATAGTATTGCATCCTTGAGGGCCTGACCTGGTAGCCTTACGCCGAGGCGCGCCTAGGCATGCCTCAATCGCGCTTTTTTAAACTAAGAAAATGTTATCCAAAAACCTTTCAAAAGATGAGATCAAGATCCACCAGGGGCTCCTTTTAACCGCTTAAGGAGGAAAAATGTTTTTATCCATTCATTTTTGAGCAATTTTTATGTGTAGCATGCCTAATGGAATAAACCTGACTTAAATATTGGATTAGACTCTTGTTAGTTTACACCTAAGAGTAAGCCAGATGCCAAAAGCCAGTTGCATCTTTCCGAGATTACTTTGTCCTGAGTTTAAGCAACTTGAAGTTGCACCCAATCAAGGCTTGCCACTGTTATATTGGATTGAAAGTGGCGCTATAAATACCCCTAATTCAGCTTGTAAAAATCAGATTGCGTTGATGAATGAGAAGTTGGGCATGACTCCTTTCATCCCCCTCAAATCCTTGTTGCTTATCTGTACTTTTGGCCAACAAAGATGGTGCTCCTCAAGGTCTTAATCCCCCATTTGGTGTGTCTACATCTATTTGAGGGATCAGGAGACCCTAGCCGAGGGTTAGTGGCGTGTCCGCATCTCAAGTTGGGTTAGTCTCTCAAAAACTGAGTTCTTGACTCCTTCATATCCGTTCTAATTCCTTTCCTCTAATTACATTTTTAGGTTTCCCTCTCCATTTCCTTACTTCAAAACTCCACAACTTAGAATACTTATCCTTTTTTTTTTTTTTTGGTCTTTTCTTTTCTCAGTGTAAGTTGCTGCCTTTAAACCCAAAACACAAAACTAAGCTTAACCCATCTTTAGCCCTCAAGAGATATATCACTGAGCAGAAGAGTATATTTTAACAGAGGAGTTGATTTGGAATACTCAGAGAAGAGGTGAAGGAATCATAAAGAATTGAGAAGATTTTATTAGAGTTATACTTGGATTTGGATTATAGTTAATTACGGTTTCCTATCTCAATTAGGATTAGTATTACGGTATCCTAGTCTTAGTAGGAATATTATATTTTCCTATTTCGATTAGGAGTCGTATTAGTTTATTTTAGGAAGTTTATGTGCCTATAAATAAGCAGTATATGCACCTTTGTTAATTATCTATTATCCACTATTGAATATTGATTACAACAACTTCCAGTGTGGGTCCCGCTTTCGCGGGGTCTAGGGAGATCCAGATGTAGGCAACCTTACCTCTACCGGCAATCCTGCCCGTAGAGAGGCTGATTCCAAGAGACCCACAAAAAACAGATTTTGTAGAAACATTTTATAGAAGAAGGATTTTATGAAATCATTTTATGGAGAAAAACTAAGGATAAGTCGTAGGGAATGAATTAAGAAATACGAAAAAATTCGAAAAAATCAGGTGGCAGTAACTATGTAACCATAAGTGCAACAAGGCAGAGGGAGATATTGTACCTTAACAACCGGAAGTAGGCAAATAATGTCTGTTCCCAGATGCATGAACTACCTGCATGCAAACATAACATACGAAAAAACCATAACCAAACCCACTCTATTGCAACCGAGTGACCAACTACGAGGCTAATTCTCTGCGATCTAAGATCTTAATCCTATCCCGCCATAATCTCTTATCTTGAGCCATGTCTTCCGTTAACCTTACAACTTTCAAGTCCTCTCTAATTACCTCGTCCAAACTCTTCTTTGGTCATCCCTTCCCTCTTTTACCTCTTGGTATGTTAATTCTCTCACATTTCACTGGAGCATCCGCACTCCTTCTTTTCACATGGCCAAACCATCTGAGTCTTATTTCTCTCAACTTATCCTCGATGGGAGCCACTTTAACTAAGTCTCTGATCACTCCATTACTAATTCTATCCATTCTCGTATAACCACACATCCATCTAATCATCCTCATCTCTGTTACCATTAGCCTTTGAACCTGAATCTTCTTTATAGGCCAACACTCTGATCGATATAACACAGCAGGTCTAACTATCATACGATAAACCTTGCCTTTTAATCCTACAGGCATTCTCTTATGGCATAGCACACCTGAAACATACTTTCATTTTTGCCAGCCCACTTTTATGCGATGGCTAATATCTTCGTCAATATCTCCTTCATGATGTATGATTGAGCATAGATATTTAAACTCCTCGACCTTTGGTATCTGTATCTCCTCAATGGTGACTTCTCTCCTCGTATCTTCCCTTTCACTAAAACAGCAATGAAGGTATTCAGTCTTCGATCTACTAATTCTAAAGCCTCTAGACTCTAGTGTATGTCTCCATCGCTCCAATTTTCCATTAACTCCCTCCCTGGTCTCATCTACAAGAATAATGTCATCTGCAAATAACATACACTAAAGTAACTCATCTTGAATCCTTTTTGTAAGTTCATTCATGGCTAGAGTGAAAAGAAAAGGGCTTAAAGCGGAACCCTGATGCAAGCCCATACTAACGTAAAAGTCGTTGGTAACCCTTCCTGACGTCCTAACACTCGTCCTACCTCCCTCATACATATTCTTAATAAGTCGACTGTACACCGGCGACACTCCTTTCTTTTCCAAGCATCTCTATAACACCTCACGCGGGATTCCATCATATGCCTTTTCCAGATCAATGAACACCATATGAAGATCTACCTTTCTATCTCTGTCCAATCCCATGAGCCTTCTATGGAGGTAAATCGCCTCTGTGGTCGACCTGCCAGGCATAAAATCAAACTGGTTCTCTGTTATCAAGATATCCTTTCGCAACATTTTCTCAATCATCCTCTCCCATAATTTCATGGTGTGATTCAGCAACTTTATACCCCTATAATTATTACAATCCTGAATATCACCTTTATTCTTGTACAATGAGATGACTGTACTAAATCTCCATTCTCTTGACATCTTAGCAGTCCTAAAAATAACATTGAAAAGCAACATTGAAAAGCTCTGCTAGCCACTTCAATCCCTCTTCACCCAAACACTTCCACACTTTCACCGGAATCTAGTCTGGTCCCTCTACCTTCCCGTTTGTCATCTTTCTTAGGGACTCTTTAATCTCGTCCTTGCTGATAGGCTCACAAAAACGAGGATCAAGTTGACTGTCAGTACTCTCTACTCCTACTTCGAAAATCTTCCATCATTTCACCATTTAGGAGTTTAGAAAAGTACATCTGCCATCCCTACTTGATTTCTGCATCCTCACATAGCACCCTACCATTTTCATCTTTGATGCATCTCACGACACCCAAATCCCTTGTTCTTCTTTTCCTAACCCTCGCTAGTTTAAAGACTTCTTTCTCACCTTCCTTGGTCTCCAGTTTTTGATATAACCTATCATAAGTCATGCTCTTTACTACAACAACAATTTTCTTAGCTACCTTTTTTGCTGCCTTATATCTAACTCCACTAATCTCTTTCTCTTCATCCGTTCCGCTGTTTGTGAAAGCAGTGTATGCTTCTTTTTTCTCCTTGACTTTCTCTTTTACCTCTTCATTCCACTAATAGGCTCCCTTCATTTTGTTGCCATCTCTTCTAGATGTACCAAGGATTTCCTTAACCGGCCTTCGACTACATTTTGCCGTTGCCTCTCACATTGTATCTGCATTCTCTACCTTCTTCTAAACTCCTTCAGAAATCCTCCCTGCTAACTTTATAGTGTTCTCCTTAGTAAGATTCCACCACTTAATTCTAGGCTCCCCAGCACTCCTCCTCTTCCATTTTGAACATTTGAGCTCCACATCCAACACTAGCAATCTATGTTGAGTTCCTAAATGCTCACTTGGTATCACCTTGCAATCCTTACATAAAATTCTACTATCAACCCTAATCAGGAAGTAATCAATTTGATTCTTTATGGGACCACTCCTAAACGTCACCAAGTGGTCCTCCTTCTTCTTGAAAAAGGAGTTTGCCACCAATAAATCATAGGCGACCGCAAAGTCCAGGACGGACACCCCTCCATTGTTTCTCTCCCCATAACCAAAACCTCCGTGAGTCGTATCACACCCGTCTGCTTCAATTCCAATATGGCCATTAAAGTCTCCACCTATGAAAAGTTTCTCGCTCCGAGATACATCCTGAATGATCATATCCAAATCCTCCCAAAATTGCTTCTCAACATCGTCCGACAAATCTATTTGAGGTACATAAACACTAATCACATTAAGGATTTCCGAACCCACCACTACCTTAATGGCCATAATTCGATCACTTTTACGCCTCACTTCAACAACAAAGTCGACGAACTCCTTATCAACCAAAATACCAATTCCATTTCTCGCCTTCCTTGAACCCGAATACCACAACTTGTACCCATCAATTTCTCTACCTTTAGCCCCCACCCACTTAGTCTCTTGCACACATGCGATGCTGATCCTACGTCTATGCAAAGACTTAACTAATTCTATGGACTTACCAGTAAGTGACATAATATTCTAGGACGCTAGGCGCACCTTTTGAAACCCTACACCCCTCCTAACCCCATTTTCCCCCAGAGGACAGGCTGAAGCGACTACATTGCTCGCCACTAGTTTAAGCTACCAATACCAACCCCAACGCCACTTATAATAGATACTACTGCTAATAAAAAAATCATTTTGCACTCAACAGTTATGAGGGATTAAACAATCAAAACACACCGAAAGAATAACTGGGTCGGCCCAACTAATATGAAAAGAACAAAATACTGAAACCAAAAGGCAAAGAGACGCTAACTAGGCAGACAAAATTAGTTAAGAAGACTAGGAATCTACTTGACAAGAATACACCACTAGTAAAAAAGAATGAATGAGCAAATAGAATGATCCAATAGCCCTTCGTAATAACAATGGTAACAAAATAAAGGGGGTAAATAATAGATCCTACTACTAATAATAAAACTCTTTGCACTTACGTGTAATAAGGGCGTAAATGAATAAAATCACCCCAAAGTAGTCACTGGATGGGCCCAACTAATAGGAAAAGAGAAAAGTATTGAAACAAAAAGGCAAAAAGACGCTAACTAGGAAGATCAACAAAATTTGTTAACAGGACTAGAAAACTACTTGACAAGAATACACAACTATTCAAAAGAGAATGAATGAGCAAATAACAATAATAAAATAATATAATACACAACAACTTAGCAAAACCATCCTAAAGGTAATAATTAAAAAACAGAGTTACTACGAATAAATACTATGAATAATACAATAATACTAGAGACGACTATAATAATAAAATACTAATATAAGCGTAAGAGGCTAGAAATAGCAAACAAGACAATACGCAATACTACAAACGTACCTAAATACGCTATAGGACAAGCTTTACCAAATAGCAAGTGATAATAATAATAATAATACTAATAATAACACTATTAAATATTGATTATTGAATTAATATTGATTTGAGCATAGAGATGGCAATCCATTTCTTCCCCCATTCTCTCTAAATTTCTCCCTTCTTTCCTTTTTCCTACCTGATCTCTATCAAAAGGTCTCCTTTCTTGAGATTGGAGAGTGTTTAATATTATGAGGGCGGACGTTGCTCGGAGATCTGAGGACGTGAACATGGGAAATCTGAGGCTGCAGAATTGCAGTTGGTGACAAGTTTGAGCTTAGAAACTCTTAATCTCTGTCCTATCCTTCCAAGCCCTAAGGTGTTTTGGTGAAAGATAGTCTAGGAGAAGTTTCACCACAAATTTCTATTATGGTTAGGTACTCATGGTCTAAGAAGCACAGACATCGATACGTGACACGAATATGACACGACACCGACACTCGGACACGTGATTTTTTTGAAAAGTAGGACACGACACGTAAAGTGGACACGTATTGGTTGTAGAATATTTATTTTATTACTAATTTGTTTTATGTCTTTATCCTTGAAAAGATCATGTTTAGATGAGAACAACAGCAAATTGTTCAGAAGTATGCGCATTCTACAACTCTCAATAACATAACCTAATTTCTTCCTGTTGTCTATAAGTTCTACATGCATTCGAGAGTGTCCAAAGAGTGTCCGAGAGTGTCGGTGTCCGACACGTGTCGGACACGGATACGTGAAGCCGTGGAGAGTGTCCGTGCTTCTTAGCTCATGGTAGATTGCCTAATGTCTATGTTTTGAGATAAGCTAATATCAGGAACAATTGGAGTCGTGTGTCCTGCAATGTTGAGGAAGAGTCATGATCTAGGCTCTTCTTATACTCACGACATTTGGTTGCAGATTGACATATTCCAAACTGGGCAGGTATTAGCAGCAGATGTTAGTCCCTAAACTGGACAGGTATTAGCAGCAGATGTTAGTCCCCTAGACATGAGTTGAGATGGTTTTCTAATTTCTGCAAAGGAAAATATGTTTTCAGCAAGTGGCAGAAGACATTACTGGCTATTTCCGCGTACGAGATCTGGAGGGAAAGGAACTTGAGGAAATGGCGGCAGAAAAGTAGATCAAATCCATTTTGTTCAGCATTTCAAATCTGCCTCTTGTGTTAGGAATTGTATGTTTCTAAGTGAGCACAAATTATTAAAGTTTTTGAGGAATGTATACTTTGGCCTTTCTGCAATATACAGCCACCTCTGATAGACATAACAACGATTTTGGAGGATTAATAAAAGCTTATTTACCATCCTCCCAAAAAAATAAAAAATATATAAAGAAATCAATCAGGTTATTTCAGCAGGGGAAGACCAATTCATCACTGAGTCATAGTTTGGTCGGGTTATATTCGATCTTGGTGGGATTTGATCTTACCCAATTCATTTCTCGATCGAAGTAGTGGTCGCCTTACCCCCTGCTTTTTTCCTATTTCAGTTTATGGTCTAATTTTAAAAGGAAGAACTACAAAGCGATACAAAGAAATAGAACTAGATACGTCTTGGCAAATCACAACTTTTGCCATCCAGTTATCTTTATATCGATGGATTGGCATATATTTCAGTCATGGCAGGGTTTGATCTCAGCCACTTTACTTGGGTGAGGAGGAATTAGTTTAGTTAGATCCAGTAACAAAGATCCTAAGCGCGACAATGAAGTTACAAGCAAGTTTAAGCATTTCTGCAATTCACAAACATGATGAGGAGCACGGAGGCTGTGATACCTGATCCGATTTTTGAAAAGGAATTCAATAGTTTCAGGATTGGCAGGATTCCTCCTCGCAGTGATATGTATTAATGCACCATCTGCTAGCATCTTTTGTAACAACCTTGCAATGTTCTTTGTGTCATCAATTCCAAGGTGATGACTTCCCAACAATGGAATTTGAAGTTCATTCAACATGGTCCTCATTCCTAGGGCCTAGAACCACAAATGAAGCAAGTCATGCTAAGACTAGAATAAAAGAACAGATACACTAACAAGATATCTAGCTGCAAAAAATGCACCGCAAAAATGAGTTGAGAACTGGTCATCTCTAGGGAAATCATTCTCATTGCAAGCTACCATTGACCATCAATGTCCAAAATTCTATAAGTGAATTCCACATAGCTCTTGAAAGCACAACAGATAAAGATCATTACAAACTTACCTTCCGATGGTAGAAATTCAAGTAAATATCTTTTAGGTTAATCCACTCCGTAAAGTAAGGAGGAATCTTCATGCCACTCACTCGACATTGCTGAGGAATTTTTGTTTTGATGTCCCAATTGCCACTGTCAGTAAAAGAAACCATAAACAACTACATGACAACTTAAAAATTAAAATCATTCTCCCTTTCGCCCCCTCCCCCCGAGAGAAGGGGGGGAGGAAGAGAGAAACAAAAAGGACAAAAAATGAACACCGAAGAACCAGATAGCTTTTCAGAAAGCACCAAGGTGGGGAGAGAAAGCAGGAAAGGAAAAAGCAATGTTCCAAAAAAGGAAAGGAAGAAAAATTCCTTGAACTTCATCTTGCTTACATGTAAATATCTCAGTTACGGCAGCAAATCAACGCAATATTCTCCAAAGTGCAGCAGCAAGTTCTATTATGGTATTATAAATAATACTCAAATGTGGCCTTCATTACTCGATTCTGTCAAAACAAGGAATCTGTATTTAGTACTAATATGAACTCAAGGAAAACCTACAGCATACATCACAATAATGCCATTCTTCCTATTTTAGTTTGTCTCAGAAAAAAGCTGCTCCAAAACTAAATGACATTATCCCTTTTTTCCTTTGGAAAATGAAAAAGAAAGAAAAGAAAATAACAGCTCTTAACTTTCCCTTCACATCTCCTTACAGGGGGCAATCCCACCATTATTTTGGGAAGGTTGACACTTACCTGGAAAGTCAACTAATCTTGTTTCATAGAATTTTCCACATCCAACTCAAGCTCAGTGTTTCCTATTTCAGAACTGGCCAGAGCATAGCATCCTCATGAGTATAAATGAAACTGTTCTCTTATTCTACAGCAGAGTCGACTCTCATTGGAATAGAGGAGTTGCACAAGGGTTTGCGGAAGAGGGTAGATATGCTGAAAATTTTTAAGACCAAGGGCCACCAAGGACTGCCCAGGGTCAACACCACGGACTGTGGTCCCCGAGGCTTGGTTTTTCCCCAGCAGAAAATTAACAGTGGGGACCACCGACCACCGGCTGTCCTTGGCCCCCCCCCCCCAACGGTCCCCCGAAAAATATCCGTCAAAGTCTATCCTATCTAGTGCCGTTTCAGAATGCGGAAGTCATTCATATAACAATGAGGAACCAGACTCAAGTTACATACAATCCATGAAAGTGACTGCAGCACCCCCATATGTTGACCCTTTGAGAGACCTTGAACATTTGCACTAGTATGCTCAGCATTTTATCCTAAGATTATTTACGATGCCGCAAATAAGTATTAAAGAAAGTGATGCCATTGAAGATTTGTCCTGATATCCAGTATCGCATTCATCGTTTCCCTAACAAGATCTTCCTTTTTTTCTATGATAAGTTATACATTCACGGCAAACAACTTCAGCTATTTTTTTCCCTCCCTTTTTCTGAGGGTACAAAGAAACAGAACTTGTGTTAACAAAAGAAATTGAATGTATACATTCCAAAAACTATTGTTAATGTGAAAGTTTGATTATTAAACCTAAACAATGACACAACCAAATTAATTCAAAGAGAAAGAACTAAATTACAAAGCAAACAAGTGATAATGTAAAAAAGAAAAGAAACAGAGAAGAACAAATCAAGCCACACAGCAGGAGCTGGAGCAAGGCAGTAAGAGAGACTTGATCATGTGGAGGAGCAAGAGGAGAACAGAAACTGTGTGTTATCCTTGCATGTATTTAAAGTTAATTTAGTAAATTATTCAATCACTTATTTATTAAGAGCTCATACAGGAGTTGACAGCATATATCAACTCTCTTGTCATTTCTCAATATTCGGGTGGGCACAGGCTATGTTTGGCAATGGCATCTGGCTTAGTTTTGAGCAGTTCGACCAAGTGAACATAGTAACTGCCCAAACATTAGCGTCTGGTTTGAACTAACAATATTAATGGCATTTAACGTTCCAAGTACTGAGAACTTTAATTAGCTTAATCAAAACTGGAGTTTTATGCTTTTTGCTTCAAAATACACTTCATTAGTATTATCTTCAACAAAATATTCACGCCTTTTTTATCAATTCACATTTATCGGCTAATGCAACATCTAAATTTTCTAAAGACATTCAGCATGGGGTTGTCAAAATGATTTAGGACGTTGATAGAGTGGTTCCTACACATGACAGGGAGAGAATACCCACACAGAAACCAGCCTAGGACTCATAAGTGGTTTGCTGAAGAAATCTCATACATAGAAATAATAGTCTGACTAGATTCAAAGCTCAATTATTCAAAAGCTGTCTTTCTTGTCACATAAAAAGGATTTTAAATAGGTAAGAAGCCTAAGGACTCAGAAAACATGAAAGATATGAAATAACCATTAAAGGAAAAAGATATCTACTCCTATTTAAAATACTCCTAAATTGATAAAGAAACCAGATCACATTAAATAATCCCAAAGATGCTTATAATGGCCATCCCCAATATCATCAAAGCAAAAGGTTATAATATTTGCCATCATGTGACAACCACGACAACCATCAATATTAGTGCAATACCACTGCAGTCTTAATTATTCCTTTTATTTAATCTTTTATTTAAGTTTAACTTATATTTTAAATTGTAAAAGAATATCTATCGATCAGAAAAAAGTAGTTACATAGAGAATTGTATGGTTTCTACCCAGTTCATCAACCCCTTCCCCCCCGCCCCCCAAAAAACAGAACATAAACAAGGAAAAAAAATTTGAAGGTTGCTCATCCCCATTAATTTCCATTCTTGCGCAACCCCCCCCCCCCCCCCCCAAAAAAAAAAAAAACAAAAATCAGCTACTGGCCTCAACCTACATCTTTTCCGGGAAGATTTCCCACAGCACAAATGCTCTCTCTCTCTGCTCCTCCCCCTTCATCTAGTGAATGTCGCTCCTGAGTCCCGTCTCCTATTAAGTTTCAACACTAACCCTTAAATGGCATTAGATTCCACAAATTGACCAAATTACTGTTTCGCCTTCTCCTTTTTTTCCAATCAGCAACCATTACAACGCACTGCCTAGGTCTTGTGGAACATCACAATTACAAATTTGGAGAATTGTCTCAACAGCCAGATTAATCTAAAAAGCAGCGGGGGAAGGGCCAGACCTATGTTACGTGGACTCTTTATTTTACCTTGAGTACCGATGTCAAGGCACTTGACACTCGAACATGGGTATGGAGACCCTTCATTTTAGACAAAAAAATGCACAAAAATTTCCCCCAAAAAATTGCCGAGACAGATGCGACATGACACCCCTATCAGGCGCCCGACACTTCAACACGAGTATGGCCGAGTTCGACTAATATAGGTTGCACTTTGGCTCTCTAGCATGGAGATTCTTTCTTGGTCAAGAAATTGATAAATGGAGCTCATGAGTCAGATTCCCCTAGGCCAAAACTCAAGCACCTTTTTTTTGATAAGGTAATATATTAATAATGATAATGAGCATATACTAGAAAGGATCCTGAAAAAACATCCCACGGAAGCTAATTACAACCTTAAAAAAGAGTGTTACGGATTTGACCAATTGCAAGGTATGGGACTTGTCCCACATCGGTTGTATGGGCAACTGATGAGGGGTTTATAGATCAAATGGGCTCTTTCACCTAATAGGCTAGTCTTTTGGGATGAGTTCTCCTGTTTGGTCTGTAACAATTGGAATCAAAGCCAACTCGGAGTGGTGGCCTGGGGGAGTCGGCCGTGACCAACGTGGCCGTGACCAACAAGGACTCAGAGTGGTGGCCTGGGGGAGCCAGCCGTGACCAACGTGACCGTAACCAATGAGGACTCGGAGTGGAGGCCCACGGAGTGGTGGTCTGGGAAAGAGTCAGTCGTGACCAACGTGGCCGTGACCAACGAGGACTCGGAGTGGTGGCCTGGGAAAGCCAGCCGTGACCAACGAGGACGTTGGCCCTTAAGGGGGTCGAATGTTACGGATTGGTCCAATTGCAAGGTATGGGACTTGTCCCACATCGGTTGTATGGGCAACTGATGAGGAGTTTATAGATAAAATGGGCTCTCTCACCTAATAGGCTAGTCTTTTGGGATGAGTTCTCCTGTTTGGTCTGTAACAATGAGCTATCCACAAAATCGATTACATCAATCAAAGAAGAACAAAATCCTCCTCCTTCCAAAAGAATAAGGTCTTCAGCTACATATCTTTTACTCGCTCAATTGAGGTTTCAACCCATCAAAAACTCTCCTATTTCTCTCCATCCACAACAACCAAAAGATGGCATGGGGAATAGCTTGAAAAAAACTTTAAACTTGACCATCCTTCCGAAAAAACCTTCCCACGCAACTAGTTGATGTCTCACAGACATAAGTATCATCCAATAAAAACCCAAGCAACTCAAAGCTAACACCAAAAGGTTTCTAGCTAACCAACACTAGAGGAATAAACGGCCTACTGATTCCAAATCGTTTTTACACGTAACGCACCTGTTGACCAATGCTATAACCCTCTTTTGTAAGTTATCACAAGTTAGAATCTTGCCATGAGAAGCTTCCCACACAAAGAAGGATACTTTAAATAGGGGCGGGGACTTCCAAACGATACTCCAAGGGAAACCACAATCTAAGAGTGAAGCAGACGAATTCCCAAGAGAGAAAGAGAGGTGAAGGAAAAAAGATTAACCACTGAATTTTCTGGTGGTGGTGAGATTCCATCTAACCATGTCACAAGAAGAATACCACATAGAAGCCCTATCAAGCATGTTAAGGAGTTGGGCCACACTATCATCATCTGAAAAGGCTTCACAAACAAAGATAAGGGACCAAAGAATAGGGGTGGAGTTGTGCTCCAACTAATTAGAGACAAAAGCATCTTTGTGTGCCGTAAGAGCAAAAGAGAATGAAAGCAATCCCTCGACACACCATCTAATACTCCAAAAAAAAATTGAGGAACCATCCCCCCCTTAAAAATGATATGAGAGAAAAAACCTATTCCAACCTTTGATAATAAACCTCCAAAGATCTACCCTATAACTGCTATTATGTTTGATTGGGATCCAATCCAGCACCTTTGCCCCATATTTAGCCCTAACTAACTCCGAAGCTTGTCTTTCTCATTCATAAAACTCCATAACCATTTGCCAAAAAGAGCCCCATTGATGATGATTAGGTCTCTAATGCCTAAGCCCCTTGTAGAAAAAGGTTGCTTAACAATGTTCCATTTCACCAAATGATACTTGAAATCATCACCAAAAGAAACCCCACAAGAACATCCTCTGAATGGCTTCCAACTTATTAGCCACCGAACAAGGAATAGGGAAAAGTGAATGAAAGTAAGTTGGGATACTAGAGACGACACTTTTGGTGAGACTCAGTCTACCCCCCTTTTGTAAGATACTTTGATTTCCAACTAGAGAGTCTCTTTTCAAATCTCTCAACAACTGGTTCCCAAATGGACTTCTCTTTGAAATTTGCACCTAGAGGAAGGCCCAGGTACGATGACGAAAGGGAATCTAAACCACAACCTAAAATCCAGGTAAGTAAGTCAGCATTGTCCACTTCCTCAACTGATAAAATAGAAGACTTCGATAGGCTGACCCACAAACCAGATACTACCTCAAACCAAACGAGAATGCAATGATGATTGATAATTTGCTCACATTCGTAGTCACAAAATATGATCGTGCCATCTACAAAAAGAAGATCGGAGATCTCTAAGTACAACAAATTTCACTGTCCCACGGACAAACCCGCAATCAAACTAGCTTCAGAAGAGTGGACAACATCCTACTCAAAACCTCCATAACAAGAATGAAAAGAAGCAGCGAGATAGGATCCTCATGGCGAAGTCCACTGGAAGCAGAGAAGAAGTCCGTAGGGGAACCATTAACGAGCACTGCAAAATAAGTACTGGGAATGCACCAATTCATCCGCCCTTTCTTGTTCCCTGAAGTCCATTCTCTTCAAAATGTAAATAATAAACTCCCACTTGACATAATCGTAGGCCTTCTCTATATCGAGTTTACAAATCACCCTTGACCTTCCGTTTCTGATCCTCGAACCCACAAGCTCATTAGCAATCAAGACAACATCCAGAATTTCTTTGCCCTCAACAAAAGCATTCTGATTATCTGAGATCAAACGTACTGACACCACTCAATCTGTCGGGAAGAACCTTAGATAAAAGCTTATACACACACCCAACCAAGCTGATTTGCTGATAGTCCTTAATGTCCTCTGCACCCAATATCCCCAAAACTCAAGCACCTTATGGAAGAAAAATCTGAATTTGATGTTAGATTTTTGTTCAGAGTTGCAAATATAACCGGAGATGGAAGTAACATTTCGCTAGATGAGGAGCGACAAAGGAGAGAGAGAGGTAAAGAAGTCGTGGAGGATGTCGCCAAAAACATGAAAGACTAGGCCGTGAATAATGGAGGCTAAAAGGTGGCCAGAAGAATGGTGCGGAACAGAAGTTTTTTACAAGACAGGGAAGCTAAAACTCTTTCAAAAAAAATTATAGTTTTCTTCTGGAATAAGGGTTTTGATGAATTGAGATTGAAACAAACAAGCCTTAATGTAATCTTCTTTTATTGCTTCACTTTTCAAAATATAATTTTTTAATTTATTTAAAGACCAAAAACAACACCAGACGTTGATTCAAGTGGTTTAGCACTTGTCTTTAAATAAGGCTTTGGGTTCGAGTCTGGTGAATGGAGAAAATTTGTGATGGGAAAGCTCCATTTCTTATTGGATCAATAGTAACTCGAGTCTGGTGTAATGGAAGATCGAAGGCCCCCTCAAAAAAAGTTGAGATGTACATATGACGTGTACGTTTTGAATTTTTCAAATTATGGTGGGTTTCTTACTTCAGATGTAAGACGTGGAACTTCAGTTTTATTTGTTTCCTGTGTATCTTTGGAGTCTACCAAGTGTAATCTTTAACACCTTCGATGAAGCTACACCTTTCTTGTACAACCCCTTTCCCACTACTATTCATGATGTTCTCACAGAATATTGATAAAATTATAAAAATGGAAAATAAAATCCATCAGCTAGTTTCTATAACAAAGTACTTCAAATCTAGCCTCTTTGGTTAGAATTAAGATTAGACCTACAAAATCATAACGACCATAACCTAATGACTGAAAAACCCACCTTTGTTCTTTTCGTGGGTATATTGGAATCTACCATCCCTTCCCATTCCTTCCCATCCTTTTCTCTCTCTCTCAATAAAGAATGTCTCATTCCTAACCATTCCTTCCCACTCCTTCAAGAAAAATACCAATCATTCTCATTGGTTACCTCTCATTGATTCCCATTCCCTGCTCACTCTTTTCCAACGCCTGCTCTTTTCTTTGGGAAAGACTGGGTAGGGAATGGCAAGGATTAGTCAGGAATCGCAAGGATTGGGAAGGATTGATATTTTTCTTGAAGGAGTGTGAAGAAATGGTAAAGAATGGGAAATTCTTTTTAGAGAGTCAGTGAAGAGGATGGGAAGGAAATGAATGGTAAGTAATGGTAAGGGATGAGATTTTCTTAAAGGAGTTGAAGGAATGGTAAGGAATGACAAGGAGTGGTAGAAAATCAGAAGGCATGGTCCATCCCAGTTTACCCACGAAAAGAATAGGCAACACCCTCATTGTTGTCAAAACTACTGGTCTGCTTCTCCACCTCGAAGAGTTACAAAGGCAGTACATCATCAATGAGATCGTCTATGCTTTGTGCACGCCCTTCATAAGTTCTCTCTATAGAAACCTCACTTTTGCATTATGAATTTCTGGCATGATATTCAGAGCAATCCCCAATTTCAGGCAGATTGTCTTTTTACAAGCAGATGTTTCAGTTCTAAACATTCAGACCGTGCATGGACTGTACAACATGCATTATTCCCCTTCAACAAAAAATTCGTTACTGAGCAAAATTAACATATTCTGATATTCAAAATTTTTAATTATGCAATAACTAAATATAAAGCAGAACATGTCTTTATACAGTTAAAAAGCATTATGAACAAGTTCACACAATTTTACACGGGTAATCGAGTGCACAACCTAATCAAAAAAAGGAAATCTCAGCATCCATTATGGGGTAAGACTTAGGAAACCTAGTGTTGGTCCAAAGAAAAACTCACCAAGTCACAAATGCAGCCTTCTGTAGGGGTCCACTATGCTCCTTTCTCCAAAAGTTGTGGAGAGCCATCCAAGCTTCAAATTCTCGGATGACATCAACAAATGGCATAGCTGTATCATGCCAGACACTGCAAACAGTAAGCAATTAACTACTAATAAATTTAGAGCTGTGCCTTCCTGCATTCAGAAAGAAGATAGCAACCAAAAATCCAAAGCAGGTGCATAGGCTCGAGCACTAAATTAAAAAAATCCACAAGCATTCTGCCTTTGAAAGTGAAAGTGATACTAATAAGTCCGCATGACATTTTTAATGCTTCTCCAAAAACATTTTTTGTTTTCCCCTTGCTGCCATACTTTCTTCTATTTCTGAATTGTTCCTAGGAACCCCCCCCCCCCAAAAAAAAAAAAAAGAGTTTGACCATCAAAACAGCTCTTTTACTGCTGCACAAGATGCTTCTCCAAATGCTAAATGAGACAAGCTCCTTAAAATCATCAAAATTATCAAGGCATCTTGACAAACATAAAAGCCTACTGGTCAATTGGATGACTGGAGCTTAATACACTTGTGGGCGTGTTATTTTCAACTTATGATAAGTATCTGTTGGTGCTTATTGCTGAAATATACTAAAACATACTGAATGACGATAAAACGTGTTGAAATTTACTAAGACATGCTGAATTGTGCTGAATGGGTTTATACATTATTCCAGCCTAATTGTAATTAAGCTAAGAAATATATTTATAAGTTGTTTAAATTATAGACACCTAATATGAGTTATTGTAAATACATATTTATTTATCTTGCAATAGAATATAAATATGTTCTAATGAGTCATATATGGTAAGATTGTTGTAAATTAATTTATGAATGGCTTTTTTTAATTGGTACGTGTAATTCACAGATAAGTTGCAAATATACGTTTTAAATACAAATTTCGAGCCTAAAATAAATTAGACAAGAAATTTAGTAACAAATTAAGTTTTTGTATTGATATTATATATGAGTACAATCTCTACATAATTGTTGCAAGAACAAATATAATAAATCCTCTAATTCGATATCCTCGAATAATCTTGAATGAATTTGGTCTCGAGAGAAGGCCTAATAGGCTTAATCTCTACCACGAAAATAATTTGATCTCTGAGAGTGAACAACACGTGTTTGGGGTGCTTTTTGTCTTCTTCCAGAGAGAATTTTTGAGCTCTTGTGAATTCTTCTGAATTGTGAGTTCTTCTGAATGCCGATCCCTTCAATGAGAGTAGCTCCCTTTTTATAGAAAAGTCGGAATTAGGGTGTCTCACTAATTATCCCCAATAAGAAAAGGAATAATAATTTATTTTCTGCACCATTTGTGGCACGTGACGCTTTTTAATTGGTCGTAATAATTCTCCATCAAATATTTAATTTAATGGACCATCGTAATTAATTTGATATGTGGCCTCCCATCAACAGTTCAAGGCGAATCATGTCGATCACATACTGACTCTCTAGGCTAAATCCTTAGATCACTATTCGACTCTTAGAAAGCTCTTCCACCGTGATCCCTAAGTCATTCATTGTAGACTTAGGCATGATGTTAACAGCTTACCCTCCATCTACAAGGATACGTTTGACTTTTTGTTCCCTGATATAGCCAGTGACAAACAAAGGGTGATTATGGGGCTTAGAGCCCACCAGTAGGTCATCATCGGTAAAAGTGATGGCGATATTGCAAGCAGCATAATGAGTAACATCTTTCATTGACTGGCTAACATCTTTTACCTTGTCAACATAAAACTTTGGGTGTTGCAAGGCAACAGCAACATGTTGACGTATCTCTTCTGGCAAGTTGAAGATTTGCCCCCAATCCTCACATATTGGTAAAGTCTCTGAAATAGTTAGTCTTATCATCATCTTTTGGAGTTTCTCATACTTTTCTTCCTCCTCATCTTCCTCATCCTCCAGCTCATAACATGAAGTCATGTTAATAGTGACCTCCTCCAAAAATCCCACTGGGAAAAATTCCTCCGGGGTGATGGGAACAAGTGGCATCCGGAACAAGCGGCACCTGCTCGAGTAAATCGATAGGCTGAATTTCTGGTCTCTTGTTTGCTTTTGACTTTTTTTGCTTTTTGCACATCGAGGATTCTTCCTCATACCTTGTCTTCTTCTCCGACGAAGGGGGTTTGTTTTGGATTCCTTGGCCTCCTTCGAGTGATGAGTGTCCATTCTTCTTCGTCCTCAACCGGAGTAAGATTGGTCTCCACCGCCGATCCCTAAACCATTAAGGGGACAACAATAGGTTCCAGGCTTCTAAACAGAATGGTGAACAATTCTTCTCTTTCAGAGACAATTACGCTACTGCCTTTGCTCATGAGATCGAGTAGGACTTTGCAACCGTGATAGAGGAGAGTACTCCACCTCCATGGAAATATGATTAGTCTCGGCGGCATCATCTAAGTCCAATATGATCCTCCCATCCCTAGCGACAGTACGTTAGGTCAGTAGTCCTTCCAGCCTCTTTAGGCCGCTTTGATGCAGGGAGTTCAATAATCCCATTCTCAAGCAAATCATCCAATATTCCTGACAAGTCCGAATCAGGAAACGCGTACTTCTTCTCTTGAAGCTCCTTTAACGTAGGTCGCTTCCTTCCACCATCCCTCGAGGATGATCCTTTCTTTCCTTCTGGCCTAGATTTCCCTAAAATTCGTACGGGTTCCTCAGCGGAAGTGGTCATGGATTCCTTTGCCGATGCCTTCGAAGGCTTAGAGCTCTTCTTGGTCTCACCTTTGTCCTTCTTAAATTGATAAGATGTAGACGACTTACCACGATGGTTCATTATCATCATTTTTAGGTCATGCACTTTGGTAGCTAGTTCTTAGAACGTCCTTGGCTTACTCATTAGTAAAACATACAGCAAGTCCCACTTCATACCTTGAGCGCACATCTCTACAACGGAGGCCTCGGACAAACGACCCTTGCACTCGAGGCTGAGGGATCTCCAACGATTAATGTAATCGAGAATAGGTTCATCCTTCCACTGCGTAGTATTTGTTAGTTCTGTCATACTAATAGTGCGCTAAGTGCTGTAGAATCTGTTGAGGAACTCCAACTCCATTTGTTCCCAGCTATCGATGGATTCAGGCTCCAAGTCAGTATACCAGTCGAAAGCAATACCTTTAAGGGATCGGACAAACTGCTTCACTAATCGGTCCCCTTCAGTTCCAGCCCTACTGCACATTTCAGTGAAACGCGCAATATGTTGCTTGGGGTTGCCTTGCCCTTCCCATCGAACTGATTAAACTTGGGGGGTTGATAGCCATGGGGCATACGTTCGTATAAGGCTTCGTGTACGAGTTTTTCTTGCTACTTCCTCCGCCTAGAGCAGCCTTAACCGCATTCGCAGTTAAGCTTTAGATTTGCTCAACAAACATCGAACGCAACACAGAGTCCTTTGGCATACGTATGTCGTCAGATTCTTCGTTGCGATTAGACTCCTTGTCAGAATCTTCGTCACCTGAGTCCTTATTAGAAGCTTCAGGTGAGTTCTTCTCCAACTTCTTTGTCAACTCAGCACCTGCTCATTTTGGCGCTTAATTTGAGCATCTTTTTCTGCACTCTCTTTAGAGAGTCGATCCAACATAGCCTTCATGCTTGCTAGTTGTTCCTCAACGTTGGTGACCTTCGTCACCATAACTGGCATGATGACAGTGTCAGAGGATTTAGCTTCAGCATGAGAAGATAGTGATTTTTTGACGATGTCGAAGAGGAATCACTACTCGAATAACCATCATCTTACAAACCAAAGGACTGAAAGGTAGAGTTGGTATGAGTTTGAAATTCATCCATCCCATGAGGCATCGTTTGCGGCATGTTCAGCCCGGTAAAAGGCTTTTGCTTCAAAGCAAGAGAAGTAGCATGGTCGACTCCATCAGAAATTTTGGAGTCAAAATTCTGAATCTGACGTGACTGCAACACTGCAGTCACAACTGATCACCCTATGGCAATTGTGGTAACAGCTTTTGCCATACTTCTAGTCATAATCCCGCCAAATGCGGTGTGAGAGGTTGTCGATCCCCAAGATGTGGATCAGATAGCTTTTTGCGAAGCTTAAGAGGTAGCGTTCTCTTAGTTTAAAAAGCACAGGTGAGGCGCGCCTAGACGAGAGGCGCACAAGCTGGGGCGTCACCCACACCCAGGCAAAGCCCATTCCGGATGCCAAGTGAGTCGTACGCCTCATGGCGAATCACGCTGAGGCGCAAAGCGAGCGCCTCACGCGAGCAGAGGAACTTAAAGTTGCCTTTAAAAAAAAAAAAAGAGAATTGAAAACGAATAATGGAAACTTAGCTGTGGCTGGCATCTTCAATCGACTTCTTCTCTCAGTGGAAGGCCCGAAGCCTTCGAAACCTGTTGTTCTTCTTCTTCTCTTCTTCTCAGTCGAAGCCCTCATCTGCTCCCATCAGGTATGTCTGTGTTCTTCTTCACTTCTCTTCTTCTCTTCTTCGTCCTGCTCATCTTCTTCTTCTCTGCTACAGTCATCGGCCGACCATGGCTGTGTGTCGTCTGTTTCTCCTTTTTTTTGTCGTTTTTCTCTCTCCCTCAAGCTCTCATCCTCTCTTTCGGCTTTGTCTGTCACTGTTCAAGCCATTTTCGTCTGCTTTCCTGCTCTGTTTCGCATTGTAGCTTTCCTCCTCCTCCTCTGTTCTGTCTTTCGGCCTTCTGAATTGCCGGGAAATGTTAGGGTTTTTTTTTAAAAAAAAATTTGCTGGGGGCTTTGGGTGTTTAGTGTTAGAAATCTTAGGTTTTTTTTTTTTTTTTAATTATCAACAACCTAATTTGATTTTGGCTTAGTTTAAAAAAGCGCGCCCTGGGAGCGTAAAAGCCCGAAGCCCGCACCTCTGCGCCTAGGAAGGGGTCAGGCGCAGCCTATTCATTAAGCGCGCGCTTTTTGCGCTTTTTGGATCTTAACGTACTATTTAAGACAATAAGGAAAAAAAAAATTTACAAATCAGACTTAGAAGCCTCAGACTGCTTCTCACCTCCTCATTCAAACCTCTCTGCTTCTCAGACTGCTCTTCTCCTTCCTCCTTCTTCAGTTCAGCGGCAAACCCTAGCTCAGTGCAAACGGGTAAATGGTCTTCTGCACCTTTCTACTTTTATTTTTCCACCATCATCCTCCTCCTTCTTAGTGAGTCGAACCCCATGGAAGAGGTTTCGAGTTCTCTCTCTCTCTCTCTCTCTCTCTCTCCCCCCTTTTTTTTGGGGCTTGAAGGGTGCAGCTACAGTGCACAGCTACAGTGCCATCTTCTCTTCTTTCTGTCTCTCGAAGACCCCCTGTCTAAACTCTAAAATCTAAACCTCCCCCTTCTATCTAATTTCCACACAGCAGGGCCTTCAATTTAATTTGAAGGGTTTATGTTTTAACTTTTAAACTTTTAATTATTTATTGGTTTGTTTAATTGGTTGTGTGTGTGTTTTTTTTTTTTTTGGTGGTTGAAAATTATAGTAAACTCATTTGTGGTGTTGATTTTTGGGTTGAATTACTTGAATGGAAGATGCTTTGTTCACCTTTATGAGCTATTTTACTTTGTGTGCTATGTGTTTTATACTTTCCTTCTATGGCTCTGCTAGTTTGTGTATTTTAAGACTTCTATTATCTTATGGAGTGTGCTTTGAGAAACTATGACGTTATGTTATCGTGCTTTATGACTATATGCAATGTTATTCGTGGTTATCTTGATATTTAATTCCTTAGTTGAAGTCATTATCTACATTATTTTCAAAGAAATATGGTTTGGGAATGATTTTGGAGCATTTTATAGTCAAAGTGCGCCTCGCGTCTGAAAAGCCCGCACCTTCACCTCGAAGCCCGCGCCCCGGGCTCCAGAATCCTTTGCGCTTTTTTGCGCCTCGGGCTTTTTTAATCTAAGGATTTTGGTCAGGTGCCCTGCCTTTGAATGTTTAGTGTTAGAAATGTTAGGTTTTTTTAAAAAAAATATAGCAACAACCTAATTTGATTTTGGTCAGCCCACTGCCACGCAATTTGTATGTGGGTGTGCTATTGTCTTGTTTTTTTTTGGGGGGGAGTAAAATACAATTAGTGATTAGTGCCTCACTAACTATTTGTTTGATTGCTATGCAATTAGGCCTATGTTATATGTTGTTCAGTTTTTCTTTCATGACTATGCTTGTTTCTTTGTTTCTAAACTTCTACTAAGTTCTTGTGTGTGTTTTCACTTTTTAGAATATTGTCATGCTAAATTACCGTCTTCTGGACTATTTGCGATACTTTTGGTACTTATATTGATGTCTAATTCTTCTTTGATGCCACTATTTTACTCAATTATCATAAATAAGTTATGAAAACTGCTTCCAAACCTTTTTTTAGCTAAAAAAGTTCGCGTCCTTGAGGCGCGCGCCTTCGCCTCGCGCCTTGGGACTCTTTGCGCCTCAGTGCGCCTAGCGCTTTTTCAAACTAAGAGCGTTCTTAGGAGCCATGTCGTCTTGAAGGAATATAAAGTTCGTACTTTTGAAAAAGAGAGAGGCAAAGATGTCCCCCCGAGCATGCCAAAAATTTATAAACACAAATCTGGAGCGTAAAATAAATTAGATAAGAAATTCAGTAACAAATTGAATTTTTATATTAATATTCTATATATGGGTACAATCTCTGTATAACTGTTACAAAAACAAGTATAATAAATCCTCTTATCTGATCTCCTTAAATAAACCAAAAATTTGTAAACACAAATTTCAAATCTAAAACAAATTAGACAAGAAATTCAGAAACAAATTGAGTTTTTGTATTGATATTTTATATATGGGTACAATATCGGTATAATTGTTACAAAAACAAGTATAATAAATCCTCTCATTCGATCTCCTTGAATAATTTTAAATGAATTTGGTCTCGAGAGAGGGCCTAATAGGCTTAATCTCTACCAAGAAAATAATTTAATCTCTGAGAGTGGACAGCACGTGTTTTAGAGTGCTTGTGGTCTTCTTCCAGAGATAATTTTTCAGCTCTTGTGAGTTCTTCTGAATGCCGACCCCTTAAATGAGAGGAGTAGCTCCCCTTTCATAGAAAAGTCGAAATGAGGGTTTCTCAATAATTGTCCCTAAAAAGAAAAGGAGTAATAATTTATTTTCTGCATCATTTCCGACACGTGGTGCTTTTCAATTGATCGCAATAATTCTCCATCAAATATTTAATTAAATGGACCATCGTAATTAAGTTGACACGTGGCAAAGTATAATAGGGTGAAATAAAAAAATATTTCACATTCCATGTGACACCACCCGATTTGTCGTTGAATTTTTGCCTCCGACATACATACTATTGGAAGTCGCTTTTGTATTATCAGAAAAATTCTCATTATTGTTAAATGTAATGAATTGCATCATTAGTTCAATTTTGAATATAACTATAATTAGAACTACCAAAAATATACATCTGCGTATTATTAGAAAATAACAAATTGACTTTACAAAACTATTATAGCATTCTGTACATTCTAGCATAAATATAAAATAAACTGCATAATAAAAAAATTGTAATTAGAAATATATTTTCATTTAATGGGTGTAAGCTACATTAATGGGTGTTATACCTGGTAGATATTAGGTAGTACAGTAATAGAGATTTATTGTGGGCTGTTAGAGGGAGAGGAAAATAGGGTAAAAAAAAAATCACCAGTCTAAGTACACCAACAAAATGGATACCGAATTTTTACTAATATAATGTATCTGAATTAGGTGAAAAATATTACCTTAAAAATAAGGAGTTTTCATGATAAAAATCAAAATGAACCAATCACAACATGCTGGTGTACTTTTTATTAGTAAAAAGAATTTTTGAAAAACTACAGACAGAGTAGTTAGCTATATTATATTAGAGTTGAAAGTTGTTAGTAAAATAATTAATATTTGATTATTTTCTAAAAAAAATAAGTGTCAATTTCAATTAGATTATTAAAATAATTATGTAATTTTAGAAAATTAATGACAAATTTATGTTTAATAATATAATTATTCTTTAAAATAATATGAATTTTACAATGACAATAATATTCATATTTTATATTATATAAGTGAAAATGTGAAACATTTTATTTTGTAACATAACGTAATAATTTTCTCCACATCCGATGAATTTTACAATTATAAAAATAAACCTATTTATATTATTAGTAAAATAAATGCAATTATTGATGAAGAAATTTAGATGATTTGGGTTTAATTACAATCTTCTCCATTGAGTAATTTTTCCAAGTATTGAATTGTACTAAATTGTGCTGAATTGTGCTGAAAATTGCTAAATATGGATAATAAGTATTTTTCACAAGTTGAAAAGAACATGCACTGTGGTGTTTCTAAACAAGCACTACCTTGAAATACAGCCATGATTTTTCCAAACAGTATCAACGCAATGACAAGGAACAGTTCTACATGCCTTCAAAGAGTCAGAAAGATACCGATCAATGCCTAGTTTCCCGTATTTCCCTTCAATATATTCTTTTATTCTGTGTCCAGTCATATTTGAAGGCCTAACAAACCTGTGGAACATATACAGAAAGTAATGAATAAGCAGCATGCTGAACAGGAATCAACTAAATTAAATTTAATAGCTCAACGACAAAAAACTTTCTGCCTAATACTGCAACAAAAAGAATAAGTAGTCACTAGAAAATGCGGTCAAGAACAAAAGGTCATAACAATAATGCATAGAGGAATGACTCTTAACAATCTCTTCTTTGATTTTTTTTTTTTTTTTTTTTTTTTTGGGGCGGGGGTGCTTGGGGTTGGCCCAGGAGATTTGTTTTTAGTATTTTTGTAAGGTACGATATCATGAATGCTTGAAGTATCAAACAATGGCCCAAGTATACTCACATAGGATATAAGGAAGTGAAGACATGTATGTTTTAACACCCCAATACGTGTAGGTGCACAACCATTGGGACTTGGGAGTCTATCCTAAATAGGCAATTTCTGCTGAAGATCCTAAGTTTACAAGGTTGCATACCCTTCATCCAAAAATAAAACGTTTTCCACTTTAGGGTTTGACCAAGGACATTCATCAATTTGGAACTTCTGACCTCAGTAGATAATGGGGCAGGGTAGGGGTAAGCTGGCACAATATCTCCCCATCCAAGCTAAAACTCCTCCATCCAACAACCAGTGCATACTGCATAGAATGACATTTTACTTGGCTCCATTACGCATTAATAACGTCAACCAAATGGCATGCAAACGAGTGGGACAGCATGATCAGTCCTACTGTGTTTAAGAAAGACGTTTTTACAATTTCTCATTTTTAAGACAGTGAATATTGTGTAAAGCTGGATTTATCTTGTGGGAAAAGAGTAAAACCTGTGGAAAAAGTTGACGACTTCCATTGTTTTAGCATCAACCACGATGACTGGGAACTCAAGAATCTCAACTTTTCCTTCCAAATCAAGCACCAGAAAGAAATCTACATGCTGTGAATGGAGTTTTTTGGATTTAGCAATATTTGCTTCAAGGGGCTCAGAGCAGCTGTGACTGAACTTATCCAGATGGGAACGATCATCCATCTGCATACAGACCCATTGCTTTCACAATCAAAAGACATTTCTAACAGCTTTAAACTGGAAACATGCCCAGCAAAGTAGCTGAATAACAATCTTATAGAAAGAACATATAGGAGCACGAGTATCAACAATGATTCCTGGAACTAACAAGAAAAATGGAAACAGAAATTACTATTGAAAAGCTTTCCGAACCCATGGCCGTGGCCGTCATAAATGATGCAGCCACGATCCCCTTCTTGTTTGCACACTTGTAAGCTCCTAATGTTAGCTCTTTTTCTGAGGATTGACAAGAATATCCAATTTGATCTCCTCCCAAGCGGCAAGTAAATCTTAAGCATTTAAATCCTATAGAACACATACAATTTGAGAGATGAATTGATAGAGATCTACCCCTAGTACCTCATTCAGGCCCTCAAGATAACTCAAGAACTCCAAGTTCAAGCACCAATCCACAAGCATTAGTGCAACCTATACTAAAGCAAAGTTCAAGCCTTCCCGGGTATGATCCTTCCCAAAGATCCGGTTTTGTTCATCTGATTTTCTAAACCTCCAAAGGGTTTAGACCTGTTATTTTTGCATAGGATGTTACCTAACATCCCCAATAACCAAGCCATGAAGGGAAAATCAAGTTTAATCAGTTCCTTCATGAAGAATATGGCCAGACAAGTCAACCATTCCAGATTGAGCTCCATTCTAACCCGGTTTGAGTTTCTAGTTGGTTACTAGCCTTAAACCCAATTTAGGCCTGATTTCTTTACTTAGGATGATTACTAACATCCTAATGAAGTCAATCATGCATTGAAATCAAGTTTAAATTAGGTAGAAGCTAAGCAACCAAGCTGCTCAACTTTGGGCGCCAAACGGCTGGTTTGACTGTTTTGGATCAACGGCTGAGATTTCTTCAAGGAAGCGACTTGGTGACCTGCCTACTTGCCAACTTGCCTACCTAGTCTACCAACAGGCCCATCATTTGCTAGTTTGCAGCTTTGGAAGGCTAATTGGCCAAGAGAGATAAAGATCATCCTTGCTTCTTATTGGCCAGCCGCAATCCAAGTCACTTCGGCAGCCATTTTCTCTCTCTCCCATGTGCAATGGATTACATTAGGCCTAATGATCATGTTTAAGCTTGAGTTTAGCATTAATCACACGTATTTGGCTAGACACACATAATGTGCTTAAGCTAGACTAAGCATACGTTGTAATCCGGTTTGTTTTAAGCTAGTTTAGAGGTTTCCTAATGACTAAGGAAACCCCTAAGCAACTAGGCATCTTGGGAGGCTCTTGCTTATATGCTTGGCTGCTTGTATTTGCAATTCATTATGAAAGATAGCCATTTCAGTCGAGCTAAGCTCCTAACCCCATTTGTCTTTCAAACTCTCAACTAGCTTATCTTTACTTAGGCCAAGTAAAGTGGTGATCTAGTGAGTCTTAATCCAATTCATTGGTGGCGTTTCTGCATCCATTGAAGGATTAAGGGCCCCAAATTGAGTCTTGGTGGTGAAATCTATATCCAACAATCAGTTTAGCTCCATCTATCCTAGTTTGCTCTTTCCGGGTTCCTAGAACTCATATTCTGTCTTTGCTTTTCTTTTAAGCTTGTTTGCAATCCAAACCTGATTGTAAGCTCACTTAATAGGGAGATACATCATGAGTTGATTGATCATCCTCCAATCATTAACTTAATCATAGGATACACCAGTGGCGAGCCATGATCCATGATTTTAGCAAAGTGATCAAGTTACCCTAGCAAGGTAATGCTTTTTTAAATGGTGAGCTCATTCAATTCCACCAAGGTTGGATGCTAACATCTGAAAAATGGTGGTACCGATTGGTAGACAAACTTACTAAAAGGCATTCCATAACTTGTAAGAAGAAAATTAGAGAAGCAAAGACAGTGTATTTCATCAATAGCTAATTCAAAAGCCTCTGTTTACAAATCCTATGACATCAACACCCATGAAGAAGGGGATTGATCATGGGTACAAGCTTCAGCTTCTGATTCCTAAAGTGATTGTTTCCTGTTTTCCAAAACAAAGCTTCAAGGATTCTTTCAAGCCAAATTCCTGCATAGGCCACAATGTTCACTCTACATTGGCAGTTACAAGGAACAATGCTATATATCCATTGCTTTCATATGATGGTGACTTATTATGCATAGCTTATGCTAGAAAGATGCCCAGGACCAAGATCAATATGGAGGCTATCCTTGAAAGAGCTTATGGTGAAGTAATATGGGCTTGATAAAGGTTTCAAGGTATAACACACCATGTGCCTGGGGGAAGATGATGTTAAAACTACAGCACTCCCATACCCCATGTTATTCAAAGGTTAATGGGACCTCCAGGGCCAAAATTAAATATTAAAAAAAATATCTATGACAGAAAGTACTGGTGCACATCTAAATAAAACAGATTATACTAAGGGACCGCTAGTAGATGTTGCAGGCTGGACACAAGACCACTAGTGACCGTATTCCTAAAAATGATGAAGAGGAACTAGATAAAGATTCCACATGTCATGCATAAAGCAGCTTAAAACCGTATGCTTCTTAAGAGGTTTACAACTTTGAGCATGTAGTCAAGGCCTCCAATTGCTCAGATAAAACACTGTAAAAAAAATAAATAAATAAAAAGCAGATTATAGCAAGAATAATATATTAAAAATAACTTGATAGCCGTTATTATGCTATCAAAGCTGCTCACATGATGTAGCAACCAAGAACCACATAGAATATCCTAGTGTGGATGTTGCCCAAGTAAGTAACTAGCCTTATCCTTTTTGGGCATGTGACCTTTGGGGGGCGGGGGGGATCCAAATCCAAATTCATACCTTGAGACTCCCATTGAAACACGGTGTTCGGGAGGTCCAACATACGGACGTTGCCCCCTAATTACAAGATTAGAGAAAGACTACATCTGTTTGTGGAGATGGCTCAAGATAGGGCTTTATAAAGATAATAAGATCGTAATACTAGATTCGGCACATTAGCGAGTTACAGAGGACATGCTCGAGATAGGAACTTATGGAGATCTAGGATTAGATTCAGAGTCGCATAGAACTTAACTGAAATTGCCTTTTACCCTTTATTTGGCATCTAGACACTTCTTAAAGCATTAGAAAGAAAATTAGAAAGCATAATAAAATCTACGTATGTCAAACAAGCACCAAGAACAAATACATAAGAGAAACTCAAACAAATGATCAGATACCTCGAACTAATAAATCACATGGAAAACCATGATTGAAATACATGCAAAGATAAAAGGAGAATGAAGCTAGAAATGAAATACGCCCTACTAGACCAGTCAAAAACTAAACTGGTTGCCTGACAATTTTGGGTTCTGAATATGATTTTTCCAACCCAAATCCAAAATAGAATGCACATAAGATGGCCTAGAGCTAGTGGTCAAACCCGATCCAAACTCAACTGAACTGTTCGGTTAGCACTCCTAAAACAATAATTAGATGTTATTCACATGTTGACTAAATACCATGCCGCCTTTACTGATTTTCCTTTGGTTTTGGCCCTTTTATTGATGACAGTTCATTTTAAATAATTTTCGAGAATGTGAAATTAGATAACTATATTTTTTTCCCGATGTATAGACGACTAGTACATTATCCTTTCTTCTCTCTGTTCTAACTAGAAAACATCAAACATAAATTGTAAATCATATAATCCATTCAAAATACAGTCATTAAATATCATGAAATTAAAAAAAAAAAAAGTCCTGTTGGAACTCGTGAAAACAAAATAAATATTAAAATGGTGTTGATTTGTTATATTCATAAAAAATTTAACTAATTCATTCCATGAAAATCTAAATTTTTAATGTACAGCAAAAATACAACTTTTTACGAGCACTTACTCTAATTCTAAACCATTTTTTTCTCGTCTTCACCCATCTTCTATGGTATTCCTCACATCATAATCCGAAATCTTAATATTTTGTGTACTTTTTAAGCAAATACAATTATTATACTTTTCTGTTAACTATAATTAATTTTTGAGTAGTAAATTGCAAACAAGTTTTGAGTAGCAAATATGTCATACAGTTAAAATGAATGAAAGAAAACTAAATGATAAAAGGATATCCTTGTGACCCATTGGGTGAAGCTGAAACTTTCAAAACTAAATTACATCTACTTGTATTTTACCAGAACTTGAACTATACCCAACCTGTAATGCACACAAACCCGAATACGCCCAAACTATATTTTAACAGTGCACTCGAGTTGACAGGTTCATTCCCTAGATACAGTCCAAAGCATGAAACCTCAATCACCATAAAGCCCCAACAAGAGCCATGTCCTTTGAACAATTAAGTTGGCTAGGTCAATAACATTTGGAAAGGTGCAACAGATAGTGCCATTGGAAATAACATAAAATGAAGACCAAGTGACAAACTCTAAGATGTTAGAATCTATGGTGTTTTAAGACCAATCATCAAATTTTCCACAATTGCATGCAGCGGATGTAGTCCTACTTAATCAAAATCTTAGTTTTAAAAAGCGCGAGGCGCACTGAGGCGCATAGGGTCCCAAAGCGTGATGCGCAAAGCGTGAGGCGAAGGCGCACGCATCATGGATGCGAGACGCACTTCTATGCAAAATATTTTTAAAGTATTTCATATTTCACAAAGCATATTTTGCATAAACAAGCTAGATAAATGCATTAAAAATGTGATTAGACATCAATATGACTACTAGAACCGTAAATAAGCTTAAGACATGTTATCTTATCATCATAGTTCCCCCAATGCACATATTTACGGTACAATTTTAGCTTACCTTTTAGCTCTCACTGAAGGAAAAAAAGAAAAACGATAAAGGCAAGGCTAAGAAAAACAAGAAAAAAGGAGAGATATAGCCCCGCATCCTTGAGGCGCACCTCATCCCCTTCGAGGCGTTAACCCGGTAGCCTCACGCCGAGGCGCGCCTAGACGTGCCTCAGGCGGGCTTTTTTAAACTAAGATCAAAATTACACCCAACCCGCAATGTACCCAAACCTGAACACATCCAAACAGTATTCACGAGCCCACTCGAATTGACAAGGCTACTCCCTAAATTGGCTCTAAATCATGAACGCTAGTCTCTACAAAGCCCCAACAAGAGCCATGTCCTCTGAACAACAGGTCAGTAACATTTGGAAAGGTGCAACAGATTGTGTTTGATCGAAATAACATAGAATGAAGACCAAGATGTAAACTCTAAGATGTTCAAATCGATAGTGAAAGACCAATCACCAAATTTTCCATAATTGCATGCAGTGGATGTAGTGCTACTTAGAGCGCATTCGGCAATAGCATTTTGGGTAGTGTGTGGCGTTTTGACTAAGTCAATACACCCAATATATAATTTGTAGTGTTCGGTAATATAGTATTTCGATTAACATTTCAAATAATGTTTAGCGTTTTAAACAGTTTTTCTAAAAAGCTAATAGTATTAACGTTTTGCATTTAAAAGTAGCGTTTTATTTTTTTTGGCCAAAAAATATCCCTTGGAAATTTTATCTTTGAAAATTATATATATCCTTTTATGTCAATTTACATTAATCAGCTGATCCAACAGCTAAATTTACCGAACACATTTATTTTAACTGCTCATCCAAACAGCTATCCGCTAACAATTAAATTAGAAACACTATCCGTTACCTAAACAGTTATCCGCTATCTGAACAGCTATCTGTTACTTGAACCGCTAATTTTGCCGAACATGACGTTAATCAAAAGTAGCATTTTAGGTATGGGATTAGGAATTATCATAACCGAAATCTCTAATGGTGAACAGTAGAAAAAAATAGCATCACATAACAACTACATACTATTGAAGGAAACTAATTAAAAACCAATAAATTAGCAGGCAAGCCATTTTACAAGCCCCTTGCAAAATCTATGCAGGCATGCACCAGCTTAGGCCCTGTTCTTTTCGTGGGTATATTATAATAATAATAATAATTATTATTATTATTATTAATGATAATGATAATAATTAAAAATAATTATTATAATAATTATTAATTAATAATAATAATAATTAATAATAGTAATATTTATTATTAACATTCATAATATTAACAACAATAATTACAACGATAATAGTTATTGATATTTATAATAAAAATGGGTGTGAGTGGGCAGGAGTGGGAGGGAGTAGTATTTATTTTAAGGAGTGGAAAGGAGTGGAAAAGCGAGAATGAGTGGAAATGAGTGGAATGGGAGCATTTACCCATGAAAAGTGCCTTACATGGTATTAATCAAAAAACCAAATCAATAAGCAAAGCAAGAGACAATGTGATGGATCATGCTAAGAGATTGTGACGTGTGGAATAGAGCTGCAATAAGCAGACATTTATTGGTTTTGACATCTAGACCTGAATGTCCATCAGTTAAGTGGGTGCACGTTATTTATCCCAAAATGTGGATGTTTGGTGAAAAGAGTTCAGCTACAACTCTAGTTGGCCACTGGAGACAAATCACAAAACCAATAGACAACCTGAGTATCTGTTACGTCCCTCAAACTAAAATTTGGAATACCAATTCCAGGGAATTTTATTGCATTGTAGAGGCACATAAAAATTTGAAACAAAATGATACTCAGGTTCCTTGGGGCCCACTGGTGTGGTGCCTAAACACGTCCTTCAGTGTTTAGTGATGAGGAGGTACACTCTTGAAGATTGGGATGAATACTAATTCTCAGTGCTGCTTCTACAGTGGTAATCAAAGCCAACACAGCGATTTCTTTTTTTTTGGAGAGGGGGGGAATGCTCTTCTCTGCTGGAATCGTATCAGAAGCTCACTGCACATTACAGGGAGCGCAGTTGGATCCAAGAATAGCAAAACCTGATCAGCGTCTACAGTGGAAGTCAATCGAGGTCCAAGAATTTGTTCGTTTATGCACTAGTTGCTGCAGCTGTGCATAGAATTTAATACAGAGTATTATAGAATTTGCTTGAAGGGGAGATAGAATGGGAAACTCCTAGGAGTGCTTGTAAGCCTTTAGGGATGCCCAAAGTCAGAGTACAATCCTATCATGCTCACTGGTAATTTCCTCCCAATTTCTTAAAGAAGAATGAAAAGCAAAGACAAATCCAACCAGTCCAATCACTAGGACATTTCGTCGAACAGGTGGCGTGCAAAACATCTTCAAGACAATACCCTACAAGCCAAACAACTTAAATCCCTTTAACCTGATCACACTGCCTCCAAACCCATCAAAATTCAACAAAACACAGCTCGCACTCTACCATAAATACCCTATGGTCGCACTCTACCTTTAATAACCTGCCTCCCACCAAACGATGTAAAGAAACAAATCATTTCTTGAGGGGGTGTGGCTTACCATGGTACACTTGCCTTGAGTGTAGTACAAGCACATCGGTTGCCAAGTACGTTTCATGGTGAATATGTCGGAAGCTGGGTCAGAATTACTTGAGTACTGAATAGAACGAGAAGCTGATAAAGTCACACAGCGAGCTCGGGAAACAGGACGAGAAGAGGGAGGGAAAGTACAGAAATGGATTTGCGAAAATAAGGTCGAAGAACGTCGAATCAGTGGAACACTGTAAGACGTTCTGCAAGAAGCCATTTTCGAAGATCAGGCTTTTACTTGCTTCCTTCCCTTCTGTTGCGCTACTTTTGTCAATTTTCTTTTGCAGTAGAGTGGCGAAGCTTATCCCTGGCGGTGTTTGTAGCTGTGGTAATCAAAGCAAGCGCTTGGTGACGGCATGACATTGCTATGGTTTGTTGACATTAAGCACTTGTTCTTTTCAACTTATTATTAATACTTATCATCAACATTTAAATATTTTCACTATAATTCGATAATTTTTAGCATAATTTAATATTATTTAATATAATTTAGCATAATTCAGCAACTTTCAATAGTGTTAAGTACAATAATAATAACTCCCAGTATGAATCCTATTTGTGTGGGGTCTAAGGAGATCTAATTACCTCTACATATATATTTACCCAAAGAAGGTGATTCCAAGAGACTTACATAAAAATTTTTGGAAAAAATTTATAAGTTGAAACTTTGATAAACTAAAAATAATGTAAAAAAGAAGCATTTAAAAACAACATAAAACAAAGAAGGCGTACAAGATAGTTGAGCACTACAACTCAAATAATCAGAGGTGAGACTATAATAACTCTGTTAAGAAGAGGGTACTACTAGCGTACAACATACAACAAATGTAAGAAAGAATAATGACCAGTACAACACAACCATGATTTCTACAATCCGGAAGCCAAAAAGCTGTCAAGAAGCTAATTGCCGGCCCGCAACTTTAATCATAGACCTCCATTGACTTCCGTCATGAACCATGCCCTTCGTTAGCTGTAAAACTTTCAAATCATGTCTGACCGCCTCATTCCAACTTTTCTTCGATCATCCTCTACTTCTTCTACATGTTTCAATCATGCTAAGTACTTTTTGAAAATAACCACTTTATATTTTCTTCAACTATTCAGCAAGTTTAGCATGTTTCAACAAGTTAAGCGTGTTTCAGCATGTTTCAACATATTTCAGCATGTTTTAACATGTTTCGGCAATAAACAACAATAAGTACTTCTCATAAGTCTAGAGGAACATGCCATACTATTGCTTTGGGCATGTTCTTTTCGATTATCATAAGAACTTGTCATCAACTTTCAACAACTTTCAGCACAATTCAGACATTTTCAACACAACTCAGCATCATTTAACATAATTCATTATCATTCAGTGCAATACAGCACAATTTAGCTTCAACGCTGTTAAATATTTATTAAAAATATCTAGTTATATGTTCTTCAATCATTTAGCATATTTTAGCATGTTTCAGCATATTTCAACATATTTTAACATAACTCAGCAACTTTAAGCATGTTGTAACAATAAACATTAATAAGTATGCTAAAATTTTTAACATTTTCTTGACAATAAGATTTGTTCTTCAACGTGTGTCCTCATTTAATCTTTACCATTCATCTTAACCTATTTCATTAGACGTAAAATCATTTTTTGAAAATGTTAAAAAAAAAAAACTTACAAATGGCAAGAAAATAATTCCTTAAGATATTGTTTGGCTTTCACTTTCTTCCCTTTGCTCAATTAAAAAAACTAAAAAGGAATGGAATGAAGATTGATTATTGAACAAGAAGTGAAGTGCTGCCATCCGCCCCCCCCAATTGGCAATCCCAAGCTCCATTTTTTCTAGCAGCTTCCCACTACCACTATTTCTGGTGACTTTGCGTCCAGTTCTCCGACAAGTCAATATCCTACTCTCCATCGTCCTTTCTGGCCACATCTTGCCCTTGCAAGATCAACACATTCGGTTTCATCCATTATTGCTGACAATATAATTAAGTCAATAAATGTCCGAAACTTATCCCTCCTCTCTATTTTTCCCAACCAAAAGTGGTCGTCTTTCCCTCTTTACAATTGAGTCATTCATTTCTCTAATGTTCAATCTTTCCAGCGAGACGTCTTGCTCTGTTTGGACCTTGGAAAATTTGATGGAAAGAAAAAAATTTAGAAAAGTTACCTTTTTTCTTGTGCTTGGTTTAGAGAAAATCACAAAGAAAAAAATATGGGGGAAAGTTTGGTGGAAAAATTATTAGAAATAAGTGATAAAATTTTCCTCATAAAATTGTGAGAAAAGTTTGAGGAAAATTCCCAACCTTCTCCAACCTTATATTGCTTAGATGACATCAAAATGATTTAAGTAGTTCATCAACATTCAAATTTCTCATTCAAATTCTTGTATTTTTTCTTTGATCCAAACAAGAGAAAAAAACTCATTTTCTTTCTACTTTTTTTTTCCTTCACATTTTTTTTCCTTCAACTTTTCCTTCAATCAAATTTTCTAAGGACCAAACAGAGTCTTAATGTCAAGAAAATGGAACAAACCAAATATCCTGATCTCACTAAGATAAGATGTGGCCAGGAAAGATGGTGCTTTCCGTACGGGGGGGCGAGGGAGGTGTTCTCCATGTTGATGGGATGTGGCCTCACTAGAGAATGGTGTCGTCGGTGGAATGTTGTGGTAATGTCACCAGAATTAATGGACACCTAGTTTCGATGGATGGAAAGACCACAGTCGCGCTTCACTTTCCTTTTTTTTAGGTTTTTTATTTAATTCAGTGGCGGATCTAGATATTTGGAATAGGAGTGTCCATGTATTAACGTCATCACTAATATACACTCCTTAAAAAAGGTCATATAATACATACCATAGTAGTCCATTTTGTAGAGACATTCGGTCTCGATTTTTTTTAAACCTTGCATCTCATATTTCCACACTAGTGGAACTTGATATGCAATAACAATATGCCTCACTTCTTTACTTTTTTAAAAAAATAGCTTTGGTAGTCTACTATTATGTTTGTTCTCTACGGTATTCATATTTTGTAGTTGATACATAAATGGTGTTAAAATTGTAGAATATTATTATTACATATTATTTATGAAAACCGTTCGTTACAGAGCACATATCATTAGCACCAATTAATAAAACAAAAAAAATTAAGTGAATATGTCAAACATGAAATAAAACCACAAATAAGTAATCTCCACCATCTAATTACATCAAAAGGAAGGGGGAAAAAAATCAGCATCAAGTTCGAATAAGTAATTAGTGCCAAGTTAAAGAAAATTTCACCAAGAACATGTTGCATGAACAGTAAAAAAAATCAATAATAACAATAAAAGAAAATTGAAGAGACTAATATTAGATTAAATTAAAAAGTCTAAAATCCACATAAGAGAGAGGGAGAGAGACAGAGAAAGAGATTTGGGAAAGTTGAATGCAGTTTTGCCTGAGAAGAAGAGGGAGAGAGAGAAATTTGAGTTTGGGAGTTTTTAATTCTATTTAATTTTGCATTGAAATTTGAACTTTATAACTGTAATTTTTGTATTTAAAAAAATAAAAATGTTAGCATGTAAGTTGGGTATATTTAGAGAGTGTCTATAAAGCATAACTTTTAGGGCTTATTTTAGGAGTATCCATACATACTAAATTAAACCCCATTTTAAAATAGCTCATTAAAAGTTCTTTGACCTTATTAAAATTTTTTTGGAATTAGGGGTGTCCATGGACACCCCTAACCCCAACAAAGATCCACCCATGAATTTTAATTCATACATGTGTTGCAATTAGTTTAATGGAAAAACCATTGCAACTGAATACTACCTAAGAACATATTTTTCTTATAATTTATCAAAATCTTATAAATTTGTAATGACTTATTTTCAATTAAATTGAAAATTAGAATAATTAGTGTTTGAGACCAATCAATGCTACCGTACGGTCAAGATTGTGAGAATTATGGTGATTGTCATGATTGTCATCCAGCGATAATTACCTTATGTTTTGTACTTAATCATTCTTCTTTGACCATGTCTATCTATCTATCTATCTATTTATCTATCTATCTGTCCATCCATCTATGTAATAGTAATGAATATATGTAAAATCAAGTGCTTTCATGTGCTTGCGCTAGGTATCCTATTATCAGTGGTTAAAATTTGATTTGTTTATATCAATTTCTTTTACCTTGCGTACAATTAATTTCTACCAAACCTTCAATCTTATCCCTAATAAATTCTTTAACATAATTAAAATAGCTAATAAACTAATAATTATTGTTAAAACAGAATGAATTTAAGTTTTGAAGATTATATCAATTTTGTTTTCCTTGCATACAATCAATTTCTACCAAACTTTTAATTTTCTCCCTCATCAGCTCTTTTAAATAACTAAAGTAACTTCCATGCTTAAACAAGACTTAGAGAGGACAAAGGAGTTTAAGGAAACCCTTCTATTTAGCACTCGTGGCAGGTTGATTGGGTCTGCGATCGCGATTCGGCTTCGCCCTTCAGGAAACAAAGCTTAGCTTCTATTTCATAGTGAAACTAGCATATTCCTCCCTTTAGCTATAATAAACTAATGACTGTTGTTAAATCATTAATGAATTTAAGTAGTTTAGAAGATGAAGAGGTACATAAAATTATATTTTTAATATAAAAAATGCATGAGTAGACTTAAGCAAATTCCAATGGTTTCGAAATCAAAGTAATAAGGAGAATTCAGGCGGTGGTTTTTTGTTAAAGAAAAAACAGTACAATATAGCAAAGAAACATGCATTGTTCCACTGGGATAAGTACTTGACGTCATGGACATTGGTGTATTGTTGTAGTTAACTTTCTAGCTAAAGTTCATTCTTAATTTGAATCAGAATGGTCAGCTCATTTTCAAAAAAAGATTTTTTTTTTTTTTTTGGCAACTTAGTTCTATAATATCCTTAATCCTTAAGAGTTTGAAAAGCCAATAAGGCATTATACTGTTCATTGAATCTGTTTGATACTTAGAAAATTTCATGGAAAGAAAATTTGAAGGAAAAAAATGTGAAGAAAAAAAGTATGAAGAAAATGAGTTTTTTTCTCTCGTTTGGATCAAGGAAAAAATACAAGAATTTGGATGAGAAATTTGAATGTTGATGAACTACTTAAATCATTTTGATACTATCTAAACAATACAAGGTTGGAGAAGGTTGAAAATTTCTCTCAAACTTTCCTCATAATTTTATGAGGAAAATTTTATCACTTGTTTCTAACAATTTTTCCACCAAACTTTCCTCCATATTTTTTTTCTTTGTGATTTTCTCTAAACCAAACACAAGAAAAAAAGTAACTTTCCTAAATTTTTTTCTTTCCACCAAATTTTCCAAGGTCCAAACAAAGTCTTAGCGGTTGTGGCAGTTCCGTCAGGTAGTTATCCAACATCAGTTACTTTTTTCAATGTTTTATTTATCTTAAGCTTATCTCCTTTTCACTTCCAATTCCTTCCGTTCCCCATTTGTCCTCTATGCCATAGTCTTCCATTGTTGAGTTTTTTATTCGCTCTGTTTTGCTTCTTCTTCAATCTTCGCTCGTATTTGTTTAATTTTTGTCAGTTGCCTTCTTCTTCTTCCTTCTTGCAAAATACCTGATGCAGAACTTAGGAAGAGTGCCAGAGAAATGGGGAAAGGCCTCTTCGAAAGCTCTGCACGAGAAATTAATCAGAGAATTTGGGGGTAGAGAGAGAAAACTGGGAAGAAGAAAGAGTTTTAGAGAGAGAAAGTAAATTGGTATTTTCATTCATTGACTGTTTCAAAATGAGCATCTCTCTCCTACTTATACAGTCCAATATCTAATAAACTCCGTAACAATTCAACAGCTGAGAAAACTCATACTACTGACTCACTGCTATTTCAATTACATAAAATGCACTGTAACATACCACTCTTCCTCATAGCGGCCTTGTCCTCAAGGCTGAGAGTTAAGCAATTTCAATGTGTTATTTTTTATCTTCCAACTAGCAACACCTATTCTTAAAATTTCAAGGGATTCAATCCTGCCGAAGCTTGCGAACTGTAGGTACTTTAAAAGACAAAGGCTGGAAACATGCTGCCGGCTAGGCTAAAATGCAAACATCAGGTGCAAGCTCACTCTTGTGACCACTTTACTTGAGGTCACTTACAGAAACCAACAGCATCCCCAACAATTGAATGCAAACATAGACACCATGAGAGCATCTCCAAGAATTAGTAGCACACATAGGCTCACTTGTTGCGACTATTTTGCCTCCTGGATCAAAAACGAGCAGTGCAACTTCCAGTTTGTAAGTAGCAAGATTTTCAACAAGCCAAGCATACAAGAGGACTAATAACTCTGCCTTAAGAACACTCTGTCCAACCATTATTGCACTAACCCCCCATATAGTGAAGACACCAATTTTCCCAGATCAAAAATAACATTTACAGCCTGTAGATTATATATGGTATGGGAATCAATAGGTAGCCATTTGGAAAGAGACAACGTTCCACTAGGATCAAAAGCAATAAAGCAAAAGGATTTTGTCCATTCCCATCTATGGTCCTCTGCAAACAGAAAACACCAAACAATTTCAATGAATTCTAATTGTGGACCTAAAACTGATGCATATTTCCATATGCATCATTTTCATTCCTCAAGCTCAACTTCAAGAAAGGAAATGACCAAACGAGATCATGCATGGAAACACTTATATTTGATCCCATTATTTGAGTTCCATGACACAAGACACTTTGTGGAGTTTGTTTTGAACTTCAAAGTGCCTTATTCAAAAGGGACTTCCAAATGGGGATCAAGACTACTATGCATTTCAAAGAGAAGCTCCAAGGAAGCAAAGGGAGCCCAAAATCTGGTCAGAATTGCGCTAAAACAGTCCAACAGTGCATTGGGCACTTCACCCGGAAATTGACCCAGCTTGGGCCATCTTTTTTAGCAAGCTCCGGAGGGCATAATTTCCTGCACGCTTCATCATATTCAAGCTTAAAGAATCAGCTTTCTAACAAGACCAACCACACCCAAATTGGAGTTCATTTGGATGGTCAAATTAGGCCCACAAGCACACGGTATTTTAGCCCAGGGCAGTTTGGATAGCCTTCACTATTTGGGCCATAACTTTTGATCGGCTGGTCCAATTGCAGCAAATGAATATTCCTTGGAAACTAGACATCCAGAGCTTTCCAACAAGACCAATATCATCGAATTTGGGTGAGTATTCTGAGAGATATGCCTTCTGGACGTTGGGCTTGCTGTAAGTGTGAACACACTTATTGCCAAATGTGTGAACATGGTCCTTCCTCCCTCATTTCGGCCTTGGTGCATTGTTCCTCCTACAAAGCTGAGTTCCTACTTCCCTAGCAAGGCTTGAATGTGTGAATTAAGAGGTGCATGGATCTCCTTTTGCTGCTACCTCTTTTTCACACCTAAAGTCACCAAGAGACACACCTTTTCATCCTAGGTGCATCCGAATGAAGCAAGCAGCAAAGTGTACTTGTTTTTTTTTGTTTTTTCCTTTACATCTTTTCGTGAAATGTTATGTCTTTTCATTATGTAAGGCCTACCCTATATAAAGGCCATAAATTGAGTTGCTTAGCATCAAATCAAGTCATTCAAGTAATACAAAGCAAGTTCAAACAAAGAGTGTTTGTTCTCTTCCTTATAAATCCCTAGTTCTATATCTTGAGAGTGGCATCCTCAAGTGGTGTTCTAGGTCCCTCGTTCTCAACTTGGTGGTGATTAATTTCTGTATCCTAGTTGAGTTAAGGGATTGCCCAAGGTTTGGTTTGAGTGGCTCCGGAAGGATTATCTCAAACACAACCTTGAACTATCCTTTTTATTTTTCCTTGTTTTCTCAATTATAAAAACCACAAAAATACTTAGCTTGGTTATTTGGGTGCTCTTATATATATCATTTGGTATCCGAGCCAAGGTTGCCAAGTGACCAAGATTGCAGCCAAATACATTCCATAAGCCAAAACACAAAACACACAGAGCCAGCAAAACTGTGAGAAACAGGGCCAGAAACTTGGCACGGCCACCCCGTGCTCCTAAGCACGATCGTGCCCCCTGTTTTCCTAGCCATCCTCAAATCAGCAATCCAGCACAGCCATCCCGTGCCCCTCCACACGACCGTGCCACCTCCATTCATCCAAAAATCAGCCTTTTTCCCCACACACTCTCACCAAAAAAAAAAAAAAAAATGTCTTCAAGCCAATCCCAAGAGCGAGTTGACAAGTTGGAAGCCCAAGTAAAGTACCTTCAAACTCAACTTGCCCAACTTATGGAAGAGAAAAAGAGATGGACCCGAAGCCCTTCTCACTCACGCACTCATGTATACTCGGATGAATCCGAGAGAGAAGAGAGGAGCTATATTGTCAACTCAAGTGATGAAGAAACCCCTAGAAGAAGAAGGCAATGGAATGGCCTTGGCGACTTTAGAGTCGACATTTCCGAATTTGAAGGCCAAATGGATCCAGATCATTTTCTTGATTGGCTTTAAACCGTAGAACGTGTCTTTGAGTATAAAGAGGTGCCAGATGACAAGAAAGTGAAGCTAGTGGCCCTAAAGTTCCAGAAGTACGCTTCCATATGGTGGGCCAACTTTGTGGCCAAGAGAGCGAGAAATGGTAAAGGAAAGATTAGAACTTGGGCCAAGATGAAAGACAAACTTAAGGCCAAGTTCCTTCCCTCCCATTACATCCAAGACAACTACTTCAAGTTGCATCACCTCAAGCAAGGCTCTAAGAGTGTCGAAGAGTATACCTGGGAGTTTGAACAACTCTTACTCAAATGCGACTTGAGAGAAGATGATGCCCAAACAATGGTAAGGTACCTAAGTGGCTTGGATGAGTCTATTGCTCATGTAATTGAATTGCATCCATATACTTCCTTAGATGACTTGAGTTCTCTTGCTTACAAAGTAGAGCAACAAAAGAAGTCTACAGGAAAGAGCCCCATTTCTAAACTCACTCCTCGGCCTTTCCCCTCTCAAAAGCCTTCCTACTTTCCTCCTAAACCTCAAAACCCCTCATAACCCCAAAATACCCCTCCTGCCACCTCTATACCCTCCACAAAGGTGCCTGCAAAGCCCAATGACAAAATCCGTTGCTTTCGATGTCAAGGTCTAAGACATATTGCATCCGAATGTCCTAACAAAAGGATAGTGACTCTTGCCGAGTACCGAGCTTCCTTTGAGGAGCCACATGAAGAAGAAGAAGGAGAAGATTGCTTGGTGGAAAATGTGGAAGAAGTTGAAGAAGGCCCCGATGAAGGAGAATTGTTGGTCATTAGAAGAGCCTTGAGTGGTTTTGCCACCCAAGACAACTTGGAACAAAGAGAAGCTATTTTCCATATAAGGTGCACCATTGAAGGGAAGGTATGCTCACTTATTATAGATGGAGGTGGTTGTGCTAATGTTGTCTCCAAGACCATGGTAGACAAGCTCAAGCTCAAAGCCACACCCCATCCTAAGCCTTACACTATCTAATGGTTAAACCAAGGTAAAGGTGTGCAAATTTCTACCCGATGCCTCGTCTCTCTCCATTGGTAAAAACTACAAAGATGAGCTATGGTGTGATATAGTTCCTATGGATGCTTGTCACATCCTTTTGGGAAGACCTTGGCTATTTGATAGAAGTGTCATCCATGATGACCGGATGAACACTTATACCTTCCACAAAGACCAAAAGAAAATTACCTTGACCCCTCTCAAGCCCACCCACTCTCCAAAACCCAAAGACAACCCTCATACGGATGTCTTTCTCACCACCCTTCTCAAGTCCCAACACCATGAGTTTGAACCCTTTAAGGACTTAATACTTATGCAAACCACGCCGGAACCCCCTACCCACTCACACCCCCTACTCACTCCCCTCCTACAATCCTTCCATCATGTGTTCCCACAAGAAATCCCCCACGGTCTCCCTCCACCAAGATCCATCCAGCACAAAATTGACCTTCCCTTCTTCCCCTTTTATCCAGCCCATGGCCTTGCTCTCCCTCCAAAGATGTCCTATGGCCTTTCCCCACAAAGAACCACATTTCACAAGATTGACCCCTTTTATGAGAAGAGCGAAGACCTTTTGAGTTTGAGGACAAACTCCAAACAACCCGGGGAGTATGATGTATATTTTCATATGCATCATTTTCATTCCTCAAGCTCAACTTCAAGGGAGGAAATGACCAAACGAGATCATGCATGGAAACACTTATATTTGGTCCCATTATTTGAGTTCCACGACACAAGACATTTTGTGGAGTTTGTTTTGAACTTCAAAGTGCCTTATTCAAAAGGGACTTCCAAATGGGGATCAAGACTACCATGCATTTCAAAGGGAAGCTCCAAGGAAGCAAAGGGAGCCCAAAATCTGATCAGAATTACGCTAAAATAGTCCAACAGTGTGTTGAGCACTTCACCCGAAAATTGACCCGGTTTGGGCCATCTTTTTGAGCAAGCTCCGAAGGGCATAATTTCCTGCACGCTTCACCATATTCAATCTTAAAGAATCAGCTTTCTAACAAGACCAACCACACCCAAATTGGAGTTCATTTGGATGGTCAAATTAGGCCCACAAGCACACGGTATTTTAGCCCAGGGTAGTTTGGACAGCCTTCACTATTTGGGCCATAACTATTGATCGGCTGGTTCAATTGTGGCAAATGAACATTCCCTGGAAACTAGACATCCAGAGCTTTCCAACAAGCCCAAGATCATCGAATTTGGGTGAGTATTCTGAGAGATATGCCTTCTGGAAGTTGGGCTTGCTGTAAGTGTGAACACACTTATTGCCAAACGTGTGAACATGGTTCTTCCTCCCTCATTTCGGCCTTGGTGCATTGTTCCTCCTGCAAAGCTGAGTTCCTACTTCCCTAGCAAGGCTTGAATGTGTGAATTAAGAGGTGCATGGATCTCCTTTTGCTGCTACCTCTTTTTCACACCTAAAGTCACCAAGAGACACACCTTTTCATCCTAGGTGCATCCGAATGAAGCAAGCAGCAAAGTGTACTTGTTTTTTTTGTTTTTTCCTTTACATCTTTTCGTGAAATGTTATGTCTTTTCATTATGTAAGGCCTACCCTATATAAAGGCCATAAATTGAGTTGCTTAGTATCAAATCAAGTCATTCAAGTAATACAAAGCAAGTTCAAACAAAGAGTGTTTGTTCTCTTCCTTATAAATCCCTAGTTCTATATCTTGAGAGTGGCATCCTCAAGTTAAGGGATTGCCCAAGATTTGTTTGATTGGCTCCGGAAGGATTATCTCAAACACAACCTTGAACTATCCTTTTTACTTTTCCTTGTTTTCTCAATTATAAAAACCACAAAAACACTTAGCTTGGTCATTTGGGTGCTCCTATATACATTTACAGCCTGTCGATTATATATGGTATAGGAATCAATAGGCAGCCATTTGGAAAGAGACAACGTTCCACCAGGATCAAAAGCAATAAAGCAAAAGGATTTTGTCCATTCCCATCTATGGTCCTCTGCAAACAGAAAACACCAAACAATTTCAATGAATTCTAATTATGGACCTAAAACCCCCTTCCAATCCAATATGAAAGGTAATTGCATAGGCTCTTTATCTTGTTGGTGCATTTCCTTAACTAGGTTCTGACTAAATTCCATGCAACTTTCTGACAGCAACTTATTAGATAAAGCAGTTATTTTCAACTGCTTACAAGTGTTGACAGGATCAAGTTTGAAATAGACTTTACCACTTTCAGATTGCTCATCCAAGTTTGAAACTGTAATCTTCCTAGGCACTTCATCAAACAATTGTTGGACATTACCTTGTTGCTCTTGCTGTGCATTTAAGGCCAATTTATCATGGGCACGTGAAGTAGATCTCTCAAGCAATCTATTTGGAGGATTTAAACCACCCAATTACTCACAAGATGCAACTCCAGAACCTTCTTGCAGATTATCTTGACTTGCCCCACGCTACTCATCTGACTTGATACATGTATTTCTCTTGAGACTTTTATCAAACACTTGGAGGGCATTAACTAATGGATGGTTCTCTTAACAAAAATTGTACTCCGTGGTGTCCTGATCTTCATCCACCAAGACAATCAAGTAATTTGAGCCCATTTTCTTGTATTTATGCCCAGGGAGATACATTTCATCACACAATTCGCATAAACCCTTTTCCCATTTTTCAAAGATTTTGTCTGAAGAAATTGAAGCATAAGAACAAATTTTCTTGCTCTTTACAACAGCTTCTAATTAGGTAGCTATCTTGCTTTTAACCTCAATCTGTGGTCCCTTCGCTTTCCTCTTTTGACTGTCATGTTGCTGCTCCAACATTGTTGTCTGCTGAAGAAATGAGCATTAATATTGCTCAAGCAACCTCTTCGGTTCTTTGATGGCCCCCAGAGACATTAGTAGCTCTTTTTTTTCCTTTTTTTAAGAAAAAATTCTGATGAGAGAAATTCAATTGGATTGAAAATGCTATGATACCATTGATGCAGAACTTAGGAAGAGGGTCAGAGAAATGGAGAAAGGCCTCTTTGAAAGCTCTACACGGGAAATTAATCAGAGAATTTTGGTGTAGAGAGAGAGAGAGAGAGAACTGGGGAAGAAGAAAGAGTTTTAGAGAGAGAAAGTAAATTGGTATTTTCATTCATTGACTGCCTCAAAATGAGCATCTCTCTCCTACTTATACAGTCCAATATCTAACAAACTCCATAACAACTCAACAGTTGAGAAAACTCATACTAGTAACTCACTACTATTTCAGGTACATAAAAATCCTTGTAACAATACCCTTCAATAGTGTTTATCGTGTAATTAACAGGTCCTAAATTATTTATCCTTAAGCAGCAGATTTCTTTTCCTCATACATTTGTTATATATAGGTACTGTCAATTTCCTGTTGGATTATACAATTCAATTCAATTGCTCTAGATTTGTGTCTTTGTTCTCATATATGTTAATGTTTTCCACTTTCTTCAAAAAATGCAGAAATATGTTTAATTGTCAAGGAATTGCTTGTTCTTGGGTTTGTAAGTCTTTTTCCTTCTTAAGCAAAATGGCTTGTTCTTCCTAATACAAAGGCTAATAGATGATCGACATAAATGAAATTAGAGAATCGTTTGGAAGCCATTGAAGCTTCTTGAGCAAAGAATCTAGAAAAATGAAAAGTGGTAATGCATCATTGTGGGTCGGCTCAGTTCTCTGTCAATTTGCCCCCAAATGGATTTGGGTACCCTTCCACTTATGTACTAAACTTTCAATTCATATTTTAAATTCAAACTTTGAATTATATAGGGGATGGAGATCATGCAAATCATTGGATTTGGCCTTTTTTTGGTTCAACAGGTTTGAGAATTTATGAAATTAGGAAGAAGGATGTAATCAAAAAAGCAAAATTCAATTCAAACTATATAGGGATATTATCATTTATAACGAAGCGACTAAAAAATTTGTAAAAACAAATTATAGTTTATTTTTGAAATTTTTAAATATATTATATCAATCAAGTTGAATATCAAATAATATAGATAATTCTTTCACAATTGAAAAGAAAAGTGGGGCACATCAAGGGAGTGAATTAAGTTATAACCCTATCTATAATATAATCATTAATAATGAAGTGAACTGCAAAAGATGGTAAAAACATATTACATTTTATTTTCGAATAACTTTTTAGATACTATATCAATCAAATTTATTATCACAATAATATAAATAATCCTTTCACAATTGAAAAGAAAAATGGGCCATATTAGGGGAATGAATAAAGTTATACCCACCATCTTGATGTAATGCAAATGTTTTAGAATGTGATATATACTTCATTAGCTTTAATGACATGACCACTAAGAAGAAAAATACAGATCGAATTGAGTGATTGCAATTCAATTATATTGACCTTGCGAGGGAACTGATTCTGGAAAGAATATAATGTGAATGGATCTTCAGATTCACTTAACAGTTATTTGCTAACTTTTCATAGGTATGTATTGAAGCATGCTTAGATAAGCCAATATGGTTGCGCCCAATACTTACAAGGAACAAGAACTATACCTATTGGAGAGCTTGTTGCCCAGTATATAGTTTAGTTCCCAGAAATAAACAAAAATAGTTTGAATGCATAATGGCATGATTATTTGATAAGTAGACAACATTTTAAATATTGAAATAGTCCTAGAAGATTAATTTGAAATTGCAAATTCTACATGTCAAAATGATGATCACTCATATATGTACTCGTATTTCACACCCTATACCTGAGTTCATGGAACTTAGGTGACTACCTACAGGAGCGGTGAAATTGTAAGTGGATTTATAGTTGTCCTATGAAAATTATCATATCTATCAATTTTAACTTAAATGAAATGCACACTAATTTGGTTTGGACTTTGTCATTCAATTCAGCCAAAATGAGTACATCAAGGAATTCATCAGTAAACTTGCACAAAGGCCTAGGGCATACACAAATAAGGGTAAGATAGTAAAAAATGGAGGCCAGTGACATCTTCTAAGAAAACCATGTTCCAAAAGTTTGTGATGCAAGATGAGAAGATTATCAAGTGACTTTTTTTTTTTAATACTCTTTCCTAGGTACTTATGTAAACATTGTTTAATATTACATAATCATAAATGGTATATTATATAACATTACAGGGCATTGGAGTTAAAATCTTTGTTAGCTAACACATTGAAACATTGTTTAATATTACATTATAAGTAAATGATATATTATAATAACATTATAGGGCAATGAAATACAAGCTACTGTTTTTGGGGATGCACTATGATAAGGTTCTTCTTCAACACAAAGAATACGAAATTTCCAACACTCCCTTAAAGCTCATGAAAGAGGAACTGTGCACCCATCTTGATGAGCTTGAGATGTACTTCAATACAAACACTTTCATACATCCTCTATTTCATCTCTCGATGATGGTTACGATCTATCTAATTATCATGGCTTATCATCCATTGACCCAGTGCCTCGATGAAAAGAATTTTATAGTATTTTATTTTCTTAGAAAGTTGCAACATTAACCTTTTTCCTTGAAACAATGTTTCCTTATTATTTTACTGATATATTTGTGAGGTGAGTTACATATATTATTATTATGGGTTGTTATCTTCATCAATCGTGAGGAAATCAGGAAGCCCAAGAGAGGATGATGTGCATGTGTTGATTGCTGTTGATCAGAGGTTTGCTTCGCTTGATTACTTAATATTTTTTTCAACAAGTTGTAGACGATGCTTTAAATATACCCTAAGAAAACTAAATTTATATCAAACAATAGTCTATTTTCCCTCTTATTATTGTCGTGTCGAGCATCTGGTAGTAATTGATGCTTAGGGTGGTATTGTAACAAAGGAATGTCAACAAATTAGTGCTATGGTTAATTCTTTCCCATTTGTTGACATAACTTCTTTACAAGGATCAAGATATGGTTGTGGAGGTTTGAATATAACCCCTATTAATTCCATTTTCATAATTTGTTATTTTATCCCAATGAATTGCTCTTGCATTTACTTTAATGGCTGCCATTCTACACTATTGAAATGCTCTTGTATTATTTGCACTTTGTTGATGATTTCTAAGGTTTTTCTCTATCAACACCACTGTCAGCACAAATTTTAAGCTTTTCTTGCTAGCATACCTGACACTGAATGTAAGCAAATTCTTCAAGTTACAGGTTTCATTCAGGGGAGTTTCCCTATTAATTACTAAGGAGTGTATTTTCCCTTCGAAGATGGACTGAAGTAGATTGTAATGCTCTAGTGGAGAAGACCATCAAGAGAATTAGATGTTGGACCTAAAGAACACTATCTTATACAAGAAGGTGACAATTGATTAATTCTATCATTTTCACTGCGCGGTTACTAGACATCCTTGTTTGTATTATCTAAGTGTGTGATTAAAGATATTAAAAGCATCTGCAGGAATTTCTTATAGAGTCAAACTGCAGGTTACAACAAAGTCCTCTTGTAGCCTGGAAGCATCTATGTCTACCTAAATCTGTAGGTGGATTGGTAGTTGCCATTGTAAGTGCACGGGTGTCGTAGTACTAATCAAGGTCCTTCACATAAAGACTAGATTAAATTACCATGTATTCCTTTAAAAGTTTGCTAAGGGAAATTAAGATTTGATTTGGGTTTTTCTCTAACCAACCCTAAGTAACAAGGGATAATTTTAATGACTAAAAACATCTAGAGGTAGCATCACCTTATGATGTTCTGATCTAACTAGTCAAACAAGCACTTTTTCACCTTGCTACTTTATTCAATGGTCAATAACATTAGAGAATTCACAATCTTCTTTCAAAATAGAGTAAATTAATCAGATTAAATTAGTTACTAATTCTCATTCAATCTTAATTTAACCAAGTTTAAGAATATGATTATCACAAGGCTACTTAATTAATAATCGGTTCTCAAGTGATTATTAAACTGAGTCTAATCCTAGTTTCCCAATGCCGATGTTTACTTTCAGTACTTCAATCTAGCATCTAACATACATGCAAGAATTAGCCCGAAATCTCACAATAGCAATCAAAATTCAAGGATTAGATTGAAACAGCTAAGCAAGGATTCAATGTGCACAAAGTTCAAACTAGCAAAACCAACACCAGTTCAGCTTTGCAATCCCTAGATAAAGAAATCTACTTACTCATTATTGAAATCAACAGTACAAACATCTCTAAATTCTTAATCTAAGCTAAAAAGAGAATTTAAATGAAAAAATAAGGAAAGAAAAGCTTATTCAAACAGACTTGATGATGATATTTCAATCCACTTCTAAAGCGTTCAAATGATGTTCAATCTTTGCTTCTTTCTTTTCTAATTCTCCAATGGTGGATTATGGATGTGAGGAGGATGGTAGATGATGATAGGATGATGGATAGGATCCCCAAAGAAGCAATAAAACGAGGCTTTTATCACTGAAATCAATTCTGCAAACCGTCCTAACGCTTGGAACACAAAAACCACAAAGAATACTAGCAGACTCGGGGGAAAAGGGCTCACCATATTGTGACTGTGACGGCACCCATAGACCATGGTCCACACCATAGCTAGGCTATGGTGTTTCATTAGTTCTGTTTTATTTACCCCACTACTTCTTCATAGATCTTGCTTGATTGAGGTACTGGCCACGGTATGTCCGTTTTGGGAGTCTTTGAGCCTCCTTTGCTACCTTCTTTGATCTGTAAGACTTCAAAACCGTTATTCTACTTAAATGCTTTAGGCTCACAAGGTCAAAATCTGTAAACACTTCTGAAACAAGCAAAACCTAAGCTTAATCGTAGAAATAAGGGCATAAATCATACAATTAAACATATTAATCCCCTAAAATGACTTCCAAAGTTTTAAATAATCTATGCAAATATGACATTCATTACTCCCCCATGCTTACACTTTTGCTTTTCCCCAAGCAAAGCTTAACCCAAGATAAATTGACGTGGAAAGAGGCATATAGGATTCATAGTACAACAACCTCATCAGGCTAGGCAACTCATAGCATATCACAAACATGAACATCAATAAATGCTAGCAATAATAGCCCGGAAGGTATTTCAAAAGAAGGTGAATGTTTTTTAAAAAAATTATGAAACCACAAGCTAGATATCAAACTTGAACACCCCCTAAGAACCACAAAGCACTCCATGCAAGCACATGGAGTTGAGTAGAGCTTAATGAACCAGTAGAAACTCACTTTGGGAAATATGGATCTCTCTGACTCGTGTGTTCGACATATAGTATAGGTTCACTCAAGACTTATTCCAAAGATGCAAACTACTATCTGCTTGCCAAGACCCTCCAATTCTTCACCACTAGGATGCAATGTGCACATAACAATCAAGAAAACTTTACACGGCTTGTAATTTGGACTAAAAGGGTTAACGGAAAAGAGTAGACTCACAAATTTGGGCAATGTTGAGCTATTTATTAAGTGACTAGGGAACAACCAACACAGTACCAAGTAACCATGAAGTTCGTCAACACTCAAAACCCACAACAACACAATGAATATACCCTACAAATCAAATAGTAAAAGTTGATAGAGAAAGGAACTTAAGTTAGTTATAGGTCCAATGCAAATCACTTATTCAAATTTTTTTCTTTTTTTAAATATGGTTTTTGTCTGTTGTTCTTTTTGTTTTTCTTTAGCAAATGAAATGAGAATTTCAATTATTGAAAGGCCTATGATCACTAACTATCAACTTACAAAATAATTGATATATACAACCCGAACAAGAAGGGAGTAAAACTAAATGCTCAATGTTATCAACTCCTCAACAAACCAACCTACTCAAGCCACCTTAAACTCAATTACCCTAAAACTACCCACCGCATACATGAAGTGATGCTCTGTAGACTTCGTTTAAAGGTAAGAGTATGTGTATATGGCCAAGGGTTAATATGAAGGGATCACAATAAGAAAAGAATTATAGCTCAACGGGGCTAGCAAAAGGGATAAACATATAACACATGGGTGGGCTATTTGGCTTTGTGGCCAAAATGTTCAAAAATAAAGAAATGCCTATATCAAATAATCAAATATGCACATGCGAATGTAGTTTTAAATAAGAGATTAGGCAACTTCTATAATGTAACTTAGAAAAGTCACATACATGAAAGGATATGAGACTGAGTATAATGATTAGCCCAAAGAAGGCTCAAAGTCTTATGGGATGCTACCAAAGTCTCATCTAGCTCATAAAATGAAACACATGTACCAACACTATCGCTAAGGACTCAAAGGGGGAGGGGGAACAAAGTTCTTAATTAAGACAAGGGCAAAATTAGGATACATTCATAAAACTTTCAAAAATTTCACATCAAAGGGCAACTCATCAAAAGTCGCTCAAGTTCATGAAAGACTATTGTGTCCAGAGAATCATCATTGGAGGGGGTTTTTTTTGGACAAAATTTTTTCAATTTTTAAAAGTTTTTATGTTTTTCAAATGCAACCTAAACACTAGATGCAAACCTAAACATGAACTTAGTTACTCTATACGCAATGCTAATGCAAGTTGAAGAAAACATACCTAAATTAAGATGCAATGCATGCAAAATATCCCTTCCTCATGCATAGACAAAACATTGCCATCAATTTAAACATATAAAGGCATGAAAAGACTAAGGGCAATAAGATCATGCAGAAGCACATACCTAAAATAAAAACTAAAGAAAGCAGAACATATAGAAAAGAAAAAGAACCTTGAGTTGCCTCCCAAGCATCACTTCTTTTGGGTCGCTAGCTAGATCATACACCAATCATCCTCTCGAAAGGGGGAAAACGGGGGAGAAAGCAATTTGCCTCTAGTAGTAATTAAATATACTATATATTCTTACCAAAAAAGTAAAAGACAGTGTGCAAATGGAAATAATAGACCACAAGAACCATTCATTTAGTTGTAAATTAAATTATGAAATTCTTTTAAATAATGTATATTTACAGGTTTTATGTAAATTTTATACGTTCTTAATTAAACCGATCATTTTTTAATATAAATATAGGACCAGATCAACTTTGTACTTCTATTATTATAGTAGTTCCATTAAAATCTCTCATTTTTTATTACAAACTTCACTAGGAATATGGATTTCACAGGTCCTAAATTCCACATTAGTTACAAGTCGCATTTGTTTAAGTTTAACCAACCATTACCTATCTATAATAAGATAGGGCATTCAGATAAAACCTATTAGATTCTTATCAAAAGGGCTTCTTCTCCAAGAGTTTACTACTTTGAAGAATTTTAGGGAAATACATCATTAGAGTCCATGCAAGATGTAGCCTTGAAAGCAATTCGCTTTTTATGTAAAAAATTCAACATAAACATTGGGGACATTGATTTTGGCCAAGCTAATATGTACACAAACTGTGTAAATTTTATAATTCATGTTACAACAAGGCCTTGGAAAGCCTAAAAGAACTATGCCTAAACAGCCAACAATTGTTATGTCACCAAAGCCTATACATATGGATTAGTATGACTTTCTATAAAATACCGCAGAAAGGTTGGAAGTGCCAGTGAGCAATATTGAAATCATGACAATTACTCCCAACATGTTCCAAGCTTGTATTGGTCTTCTTAACCAAGATCATCCATAGAATACTGAATATATTTTGGGCGATCACTGGTGCAACTGTTGCTAAAGCGACACAAAATGTCGCTAAAAAAGCTGTCATTCAACTTCAATCTATTATAAGTTCACTGTCGAATTACTATAGTCTCATACAAAGTTTATAATAATAATTATTCAAAGAAGATATGTTAATTCGTTTTTAACTTTTTTTGGTTTAGTTATTACTTGTTTAATAACAAATTGTTATTCCCCAAGGAAATTTTGTGTGAATTAACCATGTCGTTTTAAGAGATTTAAAATGTCAATGGACCATTTTTTGCGAAGTTATTGACATTTAATCACTATAAATAATTTTCATTCCAACAACTTCCCATGGAAAATGGAAGACTCGAACAAGATCCCACTAATCAGCAATCTGGCAAGAAAGTGTCTTGTTTCAAATGCCTTCTAATATAAAAATGCTGTTTGATATGATAAAACTCTTCTGTAAGCCAGCATATCCAACAAATTTGTGTTAAAAACTATGCTCACCTCTGAAAGACTTTAGTAAGGAAAAACTAAGTAACTCAGAATTGTAAGGAGACAAACATTCATGGATATCCAGAAATCATAATAAAGTATGAGCGAGTCTTTAATAGATATATTAGATTGTCTGAACTTCTTATTAACCAAGAGCATGAAGTGCACAATGTAATAGACTAGATGACCAAAACGGTAATGTAAATATTGCTAATAGGTTTGACACAGTAAAGAGTACACATTCCAGGAATCTAAATGCTACCCATTTTTAAACTTGAAATTACTTAGTCCAGATGCTACGATTGCTAAATTTGTTGTACATAAATTTTATTTTCAACAATGCTACTTACAGATTGTATACACTTCATACAACTAATTCATGAAATTGAGAAACCATGAAGATTGCACAAAGATCGAAAGGAAACAAAGGAGCAAGTATAAAATTGATCAAGTCGGCACATCAATTGATAATAACAATAAATACTATTGCAGGTTAGATCTCAAATCTTCAACATAACACATATTTCACAAAGTACATGCCCTTATAAATCTTTCATTGCGAAAACCCATCAGTTTTTTGAAAAATCATATGTGCAACCTCAAGCAAGGGGGGACAAGGGCAGAAAAAGATCCAAACTTTTCAAATTCTACAAAAATCCCAACATCAGTTCATTAACTAGAAACACATCAAATGACACATCATCATCTATGTGGAAAATCACTTGATAGCAACATTGAACTGATAGGTTAGTCCTTAAATCTTTAGCATGTCACAAATTCAATATAGAACAAATATATCTCTTACACGTGCCAAACGTAAACATTTTTGTGTTCATAGAGTCACATGTGGAAACTCACCTAAAGGCAAAAAAGGGCACAAAAAACACCCGAGTATTTCATATTGTGAAATAAGGTCTCAACATTAACTCATCCTCCACAAACACGGTAGTGCATGTTTCCTCTAACAACATCCAAGTAGATAAATCTCAAATAGACACAAGCATTTGACATGTACCCATTTAGTAATGAATATCAGGACAAGAGGACGACTACATGTATGAAACAATTCCTTTGATTTCTCTTATGTCACTGTTGTTATGAAGAATTATTTGCATGATAATTACACGTTTGCCCTTCACTGATGAAGGTGGCATAAGAGTTAAAGAATTAGTCTACTATAAAACTAATATATTTTAATAGTGCTGAAAATGATATTTTCATTACTTCTCTACATTAATTGACATGATCGTTTTTTTAATGTAATTAACATGATCTTGTAAATATATACTGTCTAGAAAATGAGTTATCCATATCTATGGTCCCAAAACAACATCAACAAGAAAGAAGAAAATAGAGTAAAAGAGAGCAAGGTACATATCTTGCATGTTCAACTATATTCCTCCCTAAATCATTAAAGCTTCCTTGGTTAAAACATTTGTTTGTCAATTATAGAAGATCTCATTGCCACTAAAGTACAAACAATCCTAACAGTTCCAACAAAATTATCAGGATGTCAACTATGTCTATATTGCAATGCAAAACTACTTCAATATGAACCTCCTTCATTTTGCTATCAAAAAGGAGAAATCAAATTCGCACAGAATCAGTTGCCTAAAGAATTGATCCAGTTACTGACATCAATAACGAAGATGCAATTCACTTCCACTAATATGTGAGGTTATATAATAACCCATTTGTATTTAGTTCCCTTAGTGGTAATTACAACGGAAAACCCAAAAAGGCATTTATGTGTTTTAACTGCAAGGCTAATTATACCATTATATTCCATATCTTTCACCAAAAGATGGGGGTCCACCAAAATACCTGTAACGCCCCAGCCGAAAGGGGCAGGCACGTAACTGTCGTGGATGTCCCACTAGAAACACCCACCAGGCTCCCTAAAGTTCTTAACCTTAATTAACCTGTTAATAGGCGAGTGCAACGGAAGCTCATAACAAAACCTAACTAAGGTTCTAGAGGGTAATTCTAAAATATACATTTACTTAAACACTTAAACCATATCCATAAAATCCTTACACATGTGCAATCCTAAAATGCATCCATACTTATACTTACTAAACATAATGCATAACAGAAACACATAAGGGGGTCTGCATTTCCAACTAGGTTCTTCAAAAGTGTTTCACAGCTGGCTAGCTTTCTTAATGCTCTTACGATCCATTTTTGCTTCCTAAAACCTAAAAAATGATGAGGTCATGAGCTCCCTAAGTCTAGTGAATCTTCCCTATTATTACACTTTGCACATTAAATGGTTAACATAACACACAATCACACAATATACATATCTTATAACATATAAACAGAATATATCATATAGCATATAAAGGGTGATAAGAGAACATGCTTACAACAACAACACCACCACCTCCCAATGTGGGTCCCGCTTTTGCGGGGTCTGGGAAGATCCAGCTGTAGGCAACTTTACCTCTACCGGCATTCCTACCCGTAAAGAGGCTGATTCCAAGAGGCCCACAAAAAAGGATTTTGTGAAAACATTTAATGGAAAAATTAAGGACACATATCAAGCAATGACCAAGATATATAAAAGGACTAGTTGCTGGAGCTATGTAGCATAAGAACAAACTATCAGAGGAAGATGATATACCTTAACAGCTCAGAGTAGGCAAATGATGACTCCTCCTAGAAGAAAGTACTACCTGCATACAAACACGACATGCGAAAAAAACCACTACCATCACTATGCCACTGCACCTAGACAACTATGGGGCAGACTCTCTGCGATCTAAGATCCTAATCCTATCCCGCCACAGCTTCCTATCCTGAGCCAGGTTCTCCGTCAAACCGACAACTCTCAAGTCCTCTCTAATCACCTTGTCCGAACTCTTCTTTGATCGTCCCCTCCCTCTTTTGCCTTCGGGGATGTTGATCATCTCACATCTCTTAACTGGAGCGTCCACACTCCTCCTTTTCACATGGCCAAACCATCGGAGTCTTGTTTCTCTCATCTTATCTTCTATAGGAGCTACTCTAACTAAGTCTCGGATAACTCCATTCCTAATTCTGTCTATCCTCGAATATCCACACATCCACCTAATCATCCTCACCTCTGCTACCAACAACCTTTGAACCTGTGTTTTCTTTAGAGGCCAGCATTCTGATCCATAAAGGACAGTCGGTCTAACTACCATACGATAGACTTTGCCTTTCAATCCTAGGGGCACCCTCTTATCACACAGCACACATGAGATATACTTCTATTTTTGTCAGCCCACTTTTATTCACTGGTTAATGTATTCGTCAATATCCCCATTCTGCTGAATGATTGATCCTAGATACTTAAACTTATCGACCTTAGTTATCGATCTCCCATCCAGGGTGACTTCTCCTCCCCAATCTACCCTTCCACTGAAACTGTAATGAAGGTATTCCGTTTTCGATCTGCTTACTCTAAAACCTCTAGATTCCAGTATATGCCTCCAATGCTCCAATTTGTCATTAACTCCCTGTCTGGTCTCATCAAGTCATCTGTAAATAGTATACACCATGGTAACTTATCTTGAATCCCTCTTGTCAGCACATCCATAACAAGAGTGAAAAGAAAAGGGCTTAAGGCGGAACTCTGATGCAGGCCCATACCAATGAAGAAGTCATTGGTGACCCCTCCTGGCGTCCTAACACTCGTCTTACCTCCCTCGTACATATCCTTAATAACTCGAATATACAAAGGTGACACTCCTTTCTTTTCTAAGCATCTCCAAACCACTTCACGCGGAACTCTATCATATGCTTTTTCCAGGTCAATGAATACCATATGGAGATCCACCTTTCTATCTCTGTACAGGCTGATGAGCCTTCTAAGGAGGTAAATCGCCTCTGTAGTCGACCTGCCTGGCATAAAACTAAATTGGTTCTCTGAAATCGAAACATCCTTCCGCAACCTTCTCTCAATCACCCTCTCCTATAACTTCATAGAGTGACTGAGCAACTTTATATCCCTAAAATTATTACAGTTTTGAATATCTCCTTTGTTCTTGTGCAAGGGGATGACTGTACTAGCCCTCATTCTTTGGGCATCTTAGCGGTCCTAAAAATGACATTAAAAAGCCCCGTCAGCCACTCTAATCCTTCTTCAGCCAAACACTTCCACACTTCCACCAGTATGTGATCTGGACCCTTTGCTTTCCCATTGGTCATCTTCTTTAAGGCCTCTTTAATTTCGTCCTTGCTGATATGACCACACACTTGCAGATCCAATTGCCTCCTGCTATACGCTCTTACCCTACTACAGGAGTCTTCCATCCCTTCACCATTGAGGAGTTCGGAAAAGTATCTTTGCCATCTCTCCTTGATTTCTGTATCCTCAGACAACACCTTACCATTTTCATCCTTGACGCACCTCACGACACCTAAATCCCTTATTCTTCTATCCCTAGCGCTCGTCAGTTTAAAGACTTCCTTCTTCCCTTCCTTGGTCTCCAGTCTATGGTATAACCTATCATAATCCATGCTCTTAGCTACCGTAACAGCTTTCTTGGCTACCTTTTTAGTTGTCTTATATCTAATTCTACTAATCTCTCTCTCTTCTTCTGCTTCACTGTTCATGAAATCAGCATATGCCTCTTTTTTCTCCTTGACTTTCTCCTTTACCTCCTCATTCCACCACCAAGCACCCTTCATTTTGTTACCACCTCTTCTAGAAGTATCGAGGATTTCTTTAGCCCATCTTTAAATACAATCTACCATTGCCTCCCATATTTTATCTGCATCCTCTGCCCCCTCCCAAGCTCTCTCTTCAGTAATCCTCTCTAATAATAACACGACGTTCTCCTTCGTAAGGTTCCACCACTTAACTCTAGGGTCCTCGACTCCCCTCTTTTCCCACTTTGAACATTTGAACTCCACATCCAACACTAGCAACCTATGCTGAGTTCCTGGATACTCACTAGGAATCACCTTACAATCCTTACAAAACCTCTGACTATCCGCCCTCATTAGGAAGTAATCAATTTGGATCTTTAAGGAGCCACTCTTAAGGGCCACCAAGTGCTCCTTCTTCTTCTTGAAATATGAGTTTGCCACCAACAATTCATACGCCACCGCGAAGTCGAGCATAGAAACTCCTCTGCTGTTTCTCTTCCTAAAACCGAAACCCCGTGGGCCGTATCATACCCCTCTGAGTCAACACCAATATGGCCATTAAAGTCTCCTCCTGTGAAAAGTTTCTCGCTCCGAGGTACCTCCTGGATGACCATATCCAAATCCTCCCAAAAAAGCTTCTTAATATCGTCCGGCAGATCGATTTGAGGAGCATACACACTAACCACATTTTTGACTTCGGAACCCACCAAAACCTTAATAGCCATAATTCGGTCACTCTTACACCTCACTTCAACAACAAAGTCTACCAACTCCTTATCAACCAAGATGCCAACTCCATTTCTCGTCTTGATTGACCCCGAATACCACAATTTGTACCCATCAACTTCTCTAGCTTTAGCCCCCACCCACTTTGTCTCTTGAACACAAGTTATATTAATCCTACGCCTATGCAAAGACTTAACTAGTTCTAAAGACTTACCCGTAAGAGACCCAATATTCCAAGACGCTAGGCGCACCTTCCGAAACCCTCCACCTTCCTGACCCCACTAACTCCCGGAGGACTGGCTGAAGCTACTACATTGCTTGCCACTATCTTAAGCTACCAACACCCACCTCCCACAATGCACTACAAGATCCTACTAAAAACACAATAAGTTAGCACTGAAAAATAATGAGGGAGTAAGCAGAATAGCTCCTTAAAAAAAAAAAAAATCCCGAGTGGGCCCAAATAAAAGGAAAATTAATGTGGAAAAGAACCAGACACTGAAACTAAACAGTAAAGAGACACTGGCTACAGAGGACCACAACCTAAGTATACAAGCCTAGGAATCTACTCGGCAAGAAAAACACACTAGTCAAACGAAAACTACTAACTAAAAATACTAACTAAAAATAATAACTTTATATGATAATACTAATACACCCAACACAACTACAACAATACACACAATAGTAAATACCGTTGCTATGATACTTAAAAAAAAACAAATGCCGACCACACAAGACGTTAGAAAAGAACTACTGAAGGCGAATGATACTAATTGAAAAAAGAATTGGAAAACTAATAGAAAATAAATAGCAGTAATGAAATTAACTAGATAATAGGCCTACAAATTCAAGTAAAGTAGCCAAGAGACTAACCAAAACAACTAAATAACTACGCTCCAAGTGAGTAACCTTAAGGCCCTGTTTGGTGAGAAAAATTGGAATGGAATGGAATCAGGACTTGAATTATGGGGGTTTGGTATGGAACTTGAATCCTGAACCTAATTGTTTGGTGAAAACTGAAATGGAATCAAGTCCCAATTCTTACTGTTTGGTGAGCAGTTTTAGAAAGGAATCAACTCTGTTTTTATTTTAGAAATATTATACGCAAGTACGAATATTATTTAGCTTTTCTTATTTTGTTTTGTTAAAAATGAAGTTCTAAGAAGTTACTCATAAACCATTTGTGAGTGTTTGATTTAATTGTAATTTTTTTAAAATAATTATTTTGTACTTTTTTCCTCATTTTTTCTTGATCAACATGTACATAAACTTGAAAAAAGCACAATCTAATAAACCAATAAACATTACACATCAACCAAGAACACATATAACATTTGAAAAAAGTACCTATGTTCATCCAAATTCACCAGTAATCATGACCACGAACAATGATAATTCAACATAATTTGAGTTATAACATTCACCAGCATAGCCTACTTTCACTAGTTTTTTAGCAAAATTTGAGGCACTTCACACCAAAAATCATCTAACACAAACTCAAAAACATGAACTGCCACCTTGAGAAACAGCAATAGTGTATCACAAAACATAAAAAAAATTCAGAACCTAATTTGAGATCTATAATCATAAATTGAAGCCCATGAACACTAATTCCATATCTAAAACAATAATCAATGGGTAGTTCTTGAATTGAAACCAAAAATAAATAAATAAAAATTCGCAAAGGTGAGGGGTGGTGAGGGTCGAACCTGGTGTACCGGCCGGCGAGGAGCGGCGTCTTTGGTGGCCGGTGGCAAAATGTCAGGGTCGACGACGAAGGGCGGAGGGCGGCGGCCGCGGTGGTGGTGGAGCAGCATCTATCGAAGGACCTGCTGTATCATGTGGAGTTGACAGAAATCGAACGGACAGATGGAGGGACGACGACGGCAGCCCGGTGGCGAATGGGCGCCGGCCGACTGTTAGTGTTGGCGGAGGTCGGCGGTCAGTGGTGGCGCAACAGCAGGAGGAACGAAGCTCTAGGGTTTGTGTGGAGATAGGGAGGAACCCAGGTGGAGCAGGAAAATGGTGAAGCACGAACGAAGGTGCAGCAGGCAGAATGGCAACCAATTTTTCTTTTTATTAAAAAAAATAAAACTGATCCCTGGGGATTGGGAACTTGATACCTCTCATAAATGGGAGGGTTCAAGTTCTTGAGAGTTGGAGGGGAACTTGAAACCTGGGGGTATCAAGTTCCTTTCCTTTAAAACACTCACCAAACAATAAGGAAAGGAACTTGAATCCTCAGGTTTCAAGTTCTATTTCAGTTTGGCTCACCAAACAGAGCCTAAAAGGGATTGAACCAAGTAATAGTATCCAAACTACTAATAAAAAACTACTTAAAGTACTGAAATTAGTCGCAACACTAATAATAAAAATAATGCTAATAATGATAAAGGCAGAGAATTCCAACAAAAATACTAACAACAATAGAAAAAACTAATAATGCTAACGAACTAATACTAATAATAAAAATAAAATTGCCAAGGGGCTTACGAAAAATGTTAAAATCAAAACCCTCCAACTTGAAAAATAGGAACTACTAATGTCAAAGGCAAAACTAATACAAATAATATCCAAGGCAAAACTAGCAACAAGGGCAAAAAATAATGAAGCAGGGGCTAACGAAGAGGGAGAGAACTCTACCAGCAAATACAGGGCACCAAAAACAAAAGCCTCCAACTTAGAAATTGCAAAAATCTTCCAGTTACCAAAAATCTTCCAAGGAAATTGCAAAATAGGAAAAGAGTAGAACCTATTTAGAAAAGAACATCTTAGAGCAAAATTTGAAACACAAGCAAGCCACCAGATACAAAACCCTCCACCTGTAATTTCGAACACAAGCAAGCCACCAAACATAAGCAAGCAACCTCAGTTACCAATTTAAAAATACTACTCACTGCTACTGATACTTGAACAGAGCAAATAGCAGACAGAGACTAGGACGGGAGAAATAATATTCGAACACAACTAAAGAAGAAATGGGAAGATGGATAGCAACAACCTAGCTGAAAAATATGAATAGCAATTAAAGGAGAAAGGGAGAGAGAGGGAACCTGAGATTAGAAAGATGAATAGCAACAATGAGAATGGGCCAAAAAAACAGAACAAATGCAGTTTGATGGTTCAATCCTTTGGGTCAACAATGGCGTTGAGCAGAGAGAACTAACCCAAGAAGCCACAGATGATAACAATAGCCTTAAGGGGAACTAACCTGAGAAGCAGGCTCCAGGGCTCTGGTACTCAGTGGCTCGGTGGGCCCCGAAATAGAGAGAACTCAGGGGGGACCAAGGAGCGACTAGGCTATGGAACTCACCGTCTACGACCACCACTGCCGGCTACTGTTCTGAAGAGAAAATGAAGAAGACACTGGTGACCGTCGTTTCAGGCCGTAAAAAAACCCCAGAAGCTAGACCACCTTAGCCGTAATTGGGCAAGCTGTTGTGGTACCTGTGTTCAACTTGAAATTATTACATTTTTATATCCTTTATTATCTAATATTTGCTCAAAATAAAATATTAAATTAGGATTTTAATATGTTTTTATTTATTTTGTAGGAGTAATGAAATCGGAATAAATTGAGTATCAAAGGATTTAAAAGAAGCACTATGGATCCAGAAATAAAGAGAAGAGAAGGAAGATAGCCGAATAGCCCACAACCACGAGCCCAATCGCGAGGCCCAATGGACCAGCTCTCCCATCTCCCTCTCTCTTTTCTTTCTTTTTCCTTTCTTTCTTCCCTCTTCTCTTTCGGGCCTAGCCCACACGGCTCACAGATCTGGCCCATCCAACCCTTTCTTTTTCCTTCTCCCATTCTCTCTTCTATTCCCTCCTTTCCCACGATTGGGCCGGCCCATCTTCTCCTTCCTTCCCCTTTCCTTGCACCGGCCCAGCTCCCTTCTCTCTTTCTTTCCAGTCCACTTAATTGATCACACGTGCTTGGCACGTGATAGCCCCATACCCCCTTCTTCTTCCTCAGTTCTTCGTGTAGCCCCAGAGAACAAGAACAGAGCATGGCGCCCTTTCATCTTCCCCTCTCAACCGTTTTACCTCTTCTCTCTACTCATTCACTCCATCATTATTCATCATCTTCAATGGGTCCGTTTCAAGTATTCAAAGGGGCAATTATGTGGGGGCAACGAACGGGTTTATCAGCAGCTTTAATAGAGGCCGAGTACAGAAGAACGTAGCAGATTAGCAGTAGATTAGACTAGCGTAGAGCAGAGTGGATTAGGTTTAATTTCCAGTTATCTTCCTTGCTTTTGTTTTTGTTTTCAGATTTTGAGTTAGATTCTCAAAATTGTGTAATTGATTTCAATTTAGTTGAATCCAAGTGAGAAGTTTTGGGATTGGCATTGAAAATTAGCTTCATACATTTCAAGCATTTCAGTTCTCAGCATTTGAAGCAAGTTTATCTGGGCTTTGTCTTTGCTGTTGGGTTCATTTGCTCTATTTCATGCCTTCGTTCTACTCCCTCTGTTTCGTTTATTGAGTGTGAAGGGAATGAATTCAACTAAGTGTTGCTGGCCTGAATTATCTGCAATTTGGTGCTTCAGTTTTCTTTTGATTTCCTCCTTTGCAAGCTAGCGCATTTCTCACAGTTTCATAAATTAATTTGGTTTATAAATTTATTTGATGTTGGTTGATTTTAGCATCTAGTTTTGATTTAGTTTTTTTTTTGGTAACCTAAGTTTATAACCCATTCCTGAGGACGATACCCGTAAGCCTTACAACGATAATCCGTATGCTTGCGGAAAATTTACAACAACCGACTCCAGTAACCTGGTCGACTGAGTGACGCCGACGAGGCACTGACTCCGTGCAAGCTGTTGGCACCGGCTGCCAGGCTGTTTTCGAGGTCACCCAAGTGACCGTTTTGTGCTCTGTGTTCTACAAGATAGAGAGAGCAGCTAGAGATAGAGAGAAGCTAGATAAGAGAACATGCTTATACTTCAGAAATTGAAATAAACTCATGTCTCTCATATCCAACATGTTTTCAAACATCACACACACACACACACACACACACACACACACACACACACATGTATATTATGAAGTAGGCAATTAGACTATTTTAGTCGTACCTGCCCCATACCAAGTACATTTCAAGGGTTCTCGTTTTCATTCAAGTCCCTGAACAAGCCTTGCTGTTAGTCTATTAACTAAACTATCCATGATTGTCACATACCAATCCTATCTTTTGAGCTCCTAATCCTCATTGGAATCCAAAAGAAAGCACGGCCTGCTAAGTCAAGCTAATAGCCTACCCGTAACCATACTTAACACGTACACATACTTGCTATCCACACATAATATATTTCTTTAAATGTATTTATCAATCACATATGCTTTAAAATCAATCACAAATTCATAAATATCCTGAATGATCCTTTAAATCCAAACCCAAATCCAAAATCCAAATCCAAGCTAAAACTAATCTCATAACATATCACACATTCTTAGCTAAATGCAAAACTTTTTGGTTTAGGGGAAATCAACTCATGATTCACACAAAAAACTATCATAATATAACGGAGATGAACACATTCTGGTGGCCCAGCTGTAGTTCATTCATATGGTATCAACTAATGGTGGACCAGTAGCAACTCAATCATATGGTACCAACCAGGTACCTACGCTGTAAAGTATGGGAACTGTCCACAACACAAACCATGGAATCGCTTTTATATCCTAGTAAGTTTAGACCGAAACCTTTCTCACTAGGGATCCACATGGCTCACATAACACATGAGGCTGACATTCATACCCCAGGGGATTGGTTAGAACCTCTCCCACTAGGCGACCTGAACATAACGATAGTCACTACTGTGATCATAGCTTTAGAATGCCATGTAATAGCCCTAGGCAAAACATGAACCTTTTTCCGCAAAAACATAACTTAATGAAATCGTATAACCAATATAAGCACAGTTTTTGTTCCTCAAGAAACTCGATGTCACAATTTTTAACAAAACATAGTCAAAGAAAGACATAATTCCACCCAAAATAATTTTCACAAATTTCCCATAAACCATAAGAATACATTACTGTTTTAACACCTAAAATCATCGCAAACATGATCAATGTATAATTTATACATACGAACAAACTGTAATTACACTAAACATGACCATCTACTTCGAAATTCATAAAGCAAAAATCTCATATCCAAAATTCACAAAACTTTGCAAAAAAATACCAAATATTATGAAGAATATACCGTACAATTTTTAGAATTTTTCATGCATCCAATAATTCAAAAAAATTCGAACAGTACATGAATTCTATAAAAATTCGAAAATTAATCTTGTTTTCTACCATTTTGTTCTTCTAATACAAGCAATCAAACTAAATATCCATAGTTCATCATATACGTAAATAAATTCACAGTATATCTATCAATCTTCAATATCCACATAATCTAAAAATCATAAATAAACATGAACTTTTGGGGTAGGTTTTTACCAATTGAAATTAGTTTTCCAATCTATCAAACCCTAAAAATATCAACATCAAAACTTCAATCTTCAACTAAATGCTCAAGTTTAAGCATAAATCATTCAAATAATCTTCCCCTAATCAATTTTACATTGAGAAAAATAAGAATTACTCACCTTAGTATACAATTAAAATAAAAACCCAATTCTTTTTCCTCCTTCCTCCTCCTCCTCCTCCTCCTCCTCCTCCTTCTTCTTCTTCTTCTTCTTCTTCTTTTCTTCTCCTCTTCCTATCTCTCTTCTCTTCTCTGTGCGTGGTGTGTGTTGGTGTTGTGGATAATAAACAGAGACTCCCCTCCCTGTTTCACGTATAAACATCCCCTCCCCCCTTTTTGTTTTATTTTTCCTTTTTTTAGGTCAAGTCTTCTTTTTTGACTCATCTTTCCCCCTTTTTTTTGTGGCAAAACAAGGTCCTAATAATATAATAACTCAACTAATCATCCCTGAACATAGTAATGTTAACTTAGAACATACATATATGTCTAAAATAAAGCACATAAAATATAAGTACATAAATCAGGCATTCACACGTTTATAAAAATTGGTAACTAAAAATTTTGAGGTGTTGCAATACCTGCAACTCTATTTCTATGATACACAAAATGAGATACAAAGTTATGTTGGGGTATATAAGGAACCCAAATTGCCATTAATAAATACATATTGCTGGACCAAAGCACATTTAATTCCCCAACCTATGATAAATTCATTGGCATATGGGTAGATAGATCAACAACAACAAGTGACGATGACCCACATATAATTGTGTTTGGTAAGTCCAATGAAAAGCATCACATAAAGAATTACTATGGTTGCTATGATCCTCTTCAGTATCCTCTCATATTTCCACTAGGAAACTGTGGATGACATCCAAGATTACAAAAAATCACTCATAACATTAAGCCAATGTCAACCCTAACAGAAGGAAAAGCAGCTCCATTAATCAACAGCAGCCATGGCATGCACAGTCACTTTATGCCTGTCGATATATCAAATGATTATATAATGAATATAATTGCCTGGGCTTGATACATTGATGGAGAAATGATTCCTCCTTAGACATTTAAAATAATCCATCCTAGCCTAACTGCTTTTCTAATATGTTCCACTAGACCATATACACCTTGGCCCTTGGAAAATATATTGAGGTAGCAATATCAAGCTTTGACTTCATATCATGACTCTAAGTCAAAGAGTATTGCCAATAGAAGTTATACAGTGATAAGGATAGGGAATTCACATGTCACTCAACAAATAGGTCGACATCTAGCATACACAATATGAAAGTATGCCATGACATAACTCCCATTAAGCTGGACATAGAGATGGCAATAGATTGGATCTATTTAGATCCAGATCTATTCTAATTTTTTGGGTTTGGGTCCAGATCCAACTAAACCCATTGGATCTTAAAGATGGAGATCCATTGCTAGCCCCATTGGATCTATGGATCTCAAACGAATTCTAAACAGATCCACAACCTTACAAAACCTATTATGAGTTTAAGACATATAGTAACCATTCAATAAACACATTAACACAATTTTTAATAAAGACAATAGGAAAAACAAGATATAAGATGATAATAACTTTAATGTGCCTACTAGTGAGAAGTGACAATTATAATATTCGCTAATACAACCAAGTCTCCTCAAACTCATATTCCACTAATCAAAATACTAAAAACAAGTTCTAAGATGGTTCATAAGATCCATAGAACTAACAATAGCCAAGTAAGACTTTGCATGTTATGAGTTAGAAACATTAGAACCCTCCAATGCCAATCCAAAGCTCTAAGTCATAAGATATCGAAATTAGTGAAAATTCTTTCATTTAGTTAAATAAGCTCAAATATAAATTTTAAGCTCAAAATTCTTTCATTTAGTTAACATTTAGCTTCACTATGACAATTTAATTGACATTTTTTGTCACTAAAAAATTCAATTGACGTTTTTAGCCACTAAAATAACATCAAAGGTTTGAATAAAAAACCGATCATCTAATGAGAAAGATTAACAAAAAACTTAAATATGAATTTTGAGCCCCAAATTATTTCATTTGATTAACATTTATCTCTATTATGACAATTGGTAAAGTAAAGATGTATATTGACTAAGTTATTGTAGTGAAGATAAATGCTAAATATATAAAGATATTTTGAACTCAAAATTCATATTCGAGCTTCTTTTAATATTTGTTATCAAATAGTCAAGTTTTAATCTAAATTGGTGAAGTCAAATTTTGCTATTAAATTTCAAACGACCTCAAAATGTGATTTTTTTAATTTTATGTATTATAACTATATTGTTGTCCTTTAATACAACTAATGGGTGTATGAAATTTGATTGGGTAAGGTTAGACACTTATTCATTAGGTACACATGTTTATCCCTAGAGATGATGACTAATAATGCACAATATGTCAAGCACAAAGAGACAGGAGTAAGTTTAAAAGAATTTTTGTTGGATTTTTTGGTTATGAGAATAATGGGTGCAATGGGTCTAACGGGTGAGATCTTGGTCTAAGCGATGGACCCATCTTTAGACTCTTTTAAGATTCAGATCCACTTTAAGATCCGTTGGATCCCAAAGTGATGGGTCTAAACCCATGCAAATGGGGCGGATCTGATGGATCTGGGTTAGATCCAAAATTCATTATCACTTCTAGCTGGACATGTTACTCTTCTACGCCATGTGAATCATAAATCTGGTTTTTACCTAAAAAATTAACCTAAGCCATTAGATCAACATACCTTATTTTAATCTTGACACTCAAGATTCGGCTACGAGGCTTCAATACGAAATCATGGTATTTTATATTTGACTTTCAGAAGTTTCATCTTAGACTTATTAAGGCAACTATAAGATATAATAACTTATCATTCATATAATACAAGTACAATGATAATAAGAAGCCTAGTGACATTTCAATGTGCCTTATTATGTAATTGCATATTTACAATGTTTGGTAAAGAAACATCAATCTTGATTTCAAAAATACTTAATGCAAGAAAAACACGTCCATTATACACTTAGATACATCCCAAAATTAAACCAGACGTACACCTAAACTCATCACATGGGCTTCAAAAGCATCTCTAAGAAAAGACTTAGTTAAAGGAACTGCTATCATCTTATTAGTAGATATATACTTAATGATAACTTCTTTCTTTTTATTGCGTCTCGAACAAAATGATAACGTCTCTTGACATGCTTAGTTTTCATATGGAACTTCGGATCTTTAGTAAGATGAAAGGCAGTAGTATTGTGGCACATCTTTTCTATGGGATCAGCAACTCTAGGTGTGAGATTAAGATCCTGAAGAAAACTCCTCAACCATATAGCCTCCTAAGCATCTATTCATCAAGCAGCATATTTTGCTTCCATAGTCAAAAGTTCTATTCAGCCTTGTTTCTTACTGCACCAAGATATGATTCTGTCGTCAAGGGTGACTACATATCCTGAGGTTGATCTCGACTCATCTGCGTGACCATTCCAATCAAAATCCAAGTATCCCCTCATCTTAAGGTCTCTATGTTGATAGCAAAAAACTAGATCACTTAGACCACGTAGGTAACAAAAGACTTTGTTTACAACTTGCCAATAAGTAGGTCCTGGGTTACTTTAGTAATGACTTATCAAACCAACCACAAAGTAAATGTTTAGCCATGTACACAACATGACATACATTAAGCTTCTTATTGCACTTGCATAGGGGACATTACTCATTCTCTCATTTTCTTTATCTATTTTAGGGCATTGGTCAAGACTTAATGTTAAATCCTTATCAACTGGGGCATCCATGGGCTTAGAATAATGCATCTGAAAATGTTCGAAGATTTTATTAATACATGCTTCATGACTTAAACCAAGAAGGTTCTTGCACCGGTTTCTAGTTGTTTCCATGCCTATGACCACTACAAAAAAGATGACCTTTACTAACAGATACCTAGCCACAAAAAATATTCTCTGTTGGTGAAAGTAAGTATTTGCAATAGACTAGAATTTTTGTTGCTATTAAAATTTTGAGTTCGGGTGCGAAGAAGCAGTGTTAATATTTCCAATAGATACAAATTGATTTGTCAGTATTTGATAAGTGCTTAGTATGTATATCATTTTAGAGCTATTTTGTGTTTTAGGAGAATAATGTGCTTTAAATTATTATTTATATTCCTATTCTCGATTTATGCTTGAGTATGGTTATTTGATGTGTTTTGCAGAATTTTAGGCCTTCTTACCCAACATTTGACCGTATATAGGTGTACTTTGACTCACCACGGATGCCCCTGAGTTGCCATGCTCATGGAAGAGAGGAAGAACAGAAGAATGGCGAACCAGCTCAGACCACGAGTAGCCTGTGGTGGATGCCACGGTCCGTGGTAGGCCTATAACAGCTAGCCTCTTCGTTTTCCCTTATCTCGTGGCTGAGATAAATCGAGCTCTCCTATAAATATCCTCGTTCTGCAGCAGAATGCAATCACCCAATCATCTCATCCATCCCATTCCATTCTTTTCCTCTTTTCAAGTAGATTAGGATTTTAGATTAGAGAGAGAGAGAGAGAGAGAGAGAGAGAGAGACAGAGTTGAACGGAAGATGTGCAAGGATTCCACCCCAGGTTTGCACGACGGTTTAAGGGCGATCTTGGTTGAGCATCTCTTTTCTCTTCTCTCTTCTCTTCTCTTTCTTTAGATTTATCATTTTAGATGTTTAATTTAGTCATGTTTGAGTAATTTTATTTTGTCTAGGGATTTAGTAGTTTGTGGAATTGTTATTGGATCATGTTTTAGTTTATTCAATTGTGCTTATTTTTAAGATTGGTTTGATTTTGTTCTATCAAGTGTTATTCATGTTGTGAGTTGATTTTGGCCAAAATTTACTTGCACACTTGAAACAATCGAGTGAACATTCGAAAGATGAGATTTGGTTGTTGGACTGCTTGAATAAACTTAGCATAACTTCATCTCGAAAGAGAGATTTATATGTCAGGAGGGCTAGTAAGTAATCGAATACTTGGAACTTGAATTAAGTCAAATTAGAAAGAACGACATTTGCTTAGTTTAGGTAAATTTGGTTGATTTCAAAAGAATAGATCAAATTTCTGGATAGATTGTAATTTCTCGAAATTAACCAATTAGAGAAAGGCACATGTTTATCATTTTGATTCAATTCCCTTTCATAACTACGAAAATTTCTAGGCGTTTTCCCCATATTTGATTTAGAAAAGTTTATTCGCAGTTGTTAATCAAGACTACTTGAATTAGAATTTTGCTTTGCATATCTTGAGGGGATATAGCCCAATAGATCAACCTAATCCCTGTGGGATCGACCTTGATTGCTACAACGCCACTGTGCGCTTGCGGCAGTATCAGTATTGTAACTATATTATCAACAATCGAATATTCTGTTAGTATTGTAGTCATATTACCTAAGCAGCCAAAAAAAAATAATCATATTACCAACATTGTCATCTCAAAAACACATATTGTTGGTATTGCTCACACATATGCCCTGTATGAAAAATTGATTACGACAAAAAAAATGGCCAAATTTGCACCCCCCCCAAAATTTTAAAACAAATAAAATATCTAACTAAAACACTCTCATCTCTCATCCAGCCCCACAAAAAAAACCCACGTTATTGATATCTTGCTTAGGGGTGGCAATTTCACCCGCATCCATTGGATATCCATCCCACCCGACCCAAAAAGCGGGTGAAAACTCGAAATATATGGATGACAGATGGATGATGGATGATGGTTTGACAGATTGGATTGGATCTGGGTGATGCTCCATTCGACCCACCACCCGATCCATCACCCGCTTAGTCATCCATTTGTTCATCTCCTATCTACAATGAATTTACTTTTTATTTTTGTCCTTTAAATTTTACTCATTTTTTTGGACAATTATATTCTTAATTTTATGATTTTTGTCAAAGTTAATATGATGAATATGATATTTATTCCTTCTGTATACCTAAAATATCTTTTTTAAACTTTTCAAAAGACAAAGATTACTTTTTTATATAAATTTGCCAACATATTATATATAAACTTTTATCACCCGTTTTCACCCTGATCCACCCGTTTTCACCCGCGGATGATGGATTGATAGATTGGATTAGATTTTTGTGGATGATGGGTGGGTTGGATGAAGCGGATTAAAGCGAGTGATGGATGAGGATGATGGTTCACTCGACCCGAACCCGATCCATTGCCAGCCCTCTTGCTACTCATACACGTTGGTTTCTTCTTCTGCAATCGTCTTCTCCGTTCACTCCTCCTCTTCAATCTACCCTGACACAGAAATCTGCTCCTCTTCGTCGATTGTGTGTCGCTATTGTTGCTGCTAGTGTTGGACTCTCTCAATTTCGTATGTATGTTCTTTTCGTTTGGTTCTCCTGATTACATTGGTTAGTTCTTCTCCCTTTCGATCTCCATGGTTTGTAGGGTTTTCTTTATTTGCAGTTCTGTCTTCTAACTCCTCTAGACCTACGGCTAAACTGAGTATTTTGCAATAGCATATTCACCCTAGCTTATTCTTCTCTCTTCTCACATTAGTTTCCATTCTCTCTCAATTTTTCCTAACCTTAACAATTTTTTCATCTCTCAATCATCGTTGTTGTTGCCATTGTTTGATTCTCCCAATTTTGAAGGTATGTTCAATCCAATTTTTGGTTGTTGTTTAATCTAGATTTTTTATTATGCTTGTCTCGCAATCTACCCTAGCCTTTTACTTTTCGTACAATTTTCTCTTTGCAGCCCCCTTTTCGGAACTGTTGGTCGGAAAGCTAGAGTTTGGTGCTAGAATTAAAGAATAAATGGAGCAGGCAGAACAAGAACGAAAGCTAGGGTTGAGCTCTGTTAGCATCTTCATCCTTTCTTTAAGGTACTGTTTTTGCGATTCCCTTACTTTGTGATGGTTTATTGTACTGATTTTGAATTTAGAAAACCCCATGTGAAATTTGATTTGGAATCGACCATAATCCAAACTAGAAGGGCATAAAAAGTTCTAAGGTTTTTTCTATGTTTTGTTGTTGTAAAAAGTGGAAGCATATTTCTTACCTAGAGCCTTGTATTCAAAAAGGATAGGGAAACAGTCGCTTGTTATTGGTTTTGTTGCTTGAACCTTAGAATCCAAGGCTTATGGTTTTGTTCTTCTTTTGTAACTGAAGTAAATACCCCTTTTTCCTGGAACTTTGCCAGTCTTAATAGGCATCAATCTGGCTCATAGGGTTCAGTAGTTCACTAGAGGTCATAATATAACATCAAGCTTCAACAAACAAGAATTTCCTTGGGAATTTTAGGATTGATTTGTAATTTAGGCATTGTTAGTGTTCACCACCTTTAAGAGGACAACTCACATGGAACATTATTGGCAAATCTTGATATCAATCGTCCTCCTAATTTCTGCTTCAATGTGGTTTTGACATGAGTTTGAAATTGTATTGTGCAAATTTTATCATGGGTATATTTACAACAGCAAATGAACCTTTGGGAATATTTGGACTAAAATAGAGATTTTACATGCTGAGGATCAAATGAATGGAATTTGAATAACATGGTGTCCAAGTAGTGGGTTTTATGCTAACATCAACTATAGTTCTCAGCTTTGTTTGACTTATGAAATGAACATTGAAGAAGGTCTAATGGGCTCATTATGGCCTTGTTTTTTCAGTTATATTTCTCTAATTTATTTGATGTATGAAATGGACATGAAAGAAGGTCAGATTGGCTCAATGAGGCCCTTTTTTCAGTATATTTGTTAACTTTCTTTGACTGAAGAAATGGACATTGAAAAAGGTTAGATTGGCTCATTGGGGCTTTGTTTTTCTCAACTTGCTTTCTCAGTGTTCATTCAAGTTTTCTCAAATTTTGTTTCTCCAAGTTTATTTTTTTAGTTTCAACTTCATTAAATTTACATTTTCTAACTTTTTTCAAGGTGTTTTCCCCCCCCCCCCACATTCTTCTAGTCTGAATTAGTCCTTGAGAAATGAAAAGGTTGTCCTAAATGAGAACATTTTGTGCTCTAAATTTGATAAGCTTGTGATTTCTAATTTCCTTAATCTTGCAGAATTAATCATAACTTTGTCTTGCTAATGATAACTGATGTATAAATGCAGGCGGACATGTAATGTTTTCAAAGTTGAATCTTGGGAGTGAACTGCTAGCTTTATATTACTGTACTTTGACTTTGGCCTGGTGTATTCAACTTAATTATGTATGTATATTTTTTTTCCTGATTGTCTGATATATGTACTCAAGAAATTAAGATATGAATTGGTAGTATGGAATGCTCAGGCTAGTGTCTTCGTTGGTTTGTTTTATTAGTTTAGCTATGATTTTTCTGTCAAATAGGGGTTTTATCGTCCAATTCTTATATCTCACCTCTTGGAAAACTATTAGCGGAAAAAATGAATTAGTAGTTTTGTAAAATTCCTTTTTTTTTTTTTGAAATGAAGTATGAATCCTAGCTTTGTCTTCCTGTTTCACTTCTTGAAGGTTGTCCTTTTAATTTGGCAATCCTCATATTGTTATTTGTGGGGAATAAGCATAAGAAAACCTATGTTCGAGTGGTGTTGGTGCAATTGGAAGTTGTGGAGAACCTAAGATGGTGCTATCTGGGTTATGAGTCTTACATTCCTATTTTGAAAGTAAAATTTTTTTTTTTTTGTTGAATGGGAGACTTATAATACACTTAAAATACACCTTGCTTTCCTTATTCATTTGTATTGAGCGTTCAAAACTAAAACTTGTAGGTATGGGCACACTGCAAAAAAAGTAGCTTTTACCAACAGGGCATATGTGTTGGTATAAGTGCTTTTTCTGTTGGTAAAATGCTATACCAATAGATAAACATCTGTCACTAAACTGTTGGTGCAAAACATGATGGTAAAAGTTTTACCAATAGATAATACGATCTGTTGTAATTGAACACTAACACCAACAAAAAAATGTTATGTTGGTATTGTTCTACTTATACCAACAGCTAATAATCCGATGCTAATAACCTACTTTTACCAACACAAAAAGTTATCAGTGTTATTTTTTTTCCCGCGAAATAAGTATCTCTCATGTAAATCATCTATTGGTAATGGTCTTCCCGCCTCCTCCAATTAATGTTATCCACCAAAATAATTTTTTCGTAATGGTATTCTTGCTGTTTTCATAATAAATAAATATACCTGTTGGTACAAAAACAAGTTGTATATGTACCCAATATATTTCTTTGGTTGGATAACAAATCCACCTGCTATAACAAAGTAAACCTATAGGTAAATCTGCCTGCAAAATAATATAACAACATGATACACATACTATGACAAAATAAACAACTTTGGCTGAGCCCTAATTTCATTGGATGTTCATCATTAAAAATATACAAATGACACCTAAACATGTATGTTTTCGTAATGTTCAAAACACCAAAGCAAGAACATGTATTTAACTCTTGGCAAAATATTTGGTAAAAGTCATCAAAAAACAAAGTCAAGCAAGACATCGAGACTCAATCTATATTTCATTCAAAATATTCTTCAACATCTTCATTTTCTTCAATAGCATCATCTTCATATTCATGATTATTTGCATTTGCATTCTCACCATCAACATCATCGTCTTCAATTGAAGCAAGAACATTATCTGATATCCCCTATGAAATTGATACAATTCAAAACTTAAATAAGGAATCCAACTCAAATCATTTCAATAATTATTCATCATCCATATAACAGTAAAAATATAGATTTATACAATAAAAATTATCATACCTCTCACTTAATTCCAAAAAAACAAATGGAAAAGGCAAAGACTTGAAGTGCCTATAGGCACTCCGAATGCCACAAACACCACTAAATACTTAAATTTATAGAACACACAAATGAAGCTCCCAACAAAGAAAGAGAGGGCCAATAGTCAAACCAATAATGAAAGAAGATCTATAATAATAAGTGGATGAGTGTAGATAATCTACTCTAATACAATGTCCACAACAAACAATTACATATGCCCAAGGTAAATAAAAAAGCTCTTCAATACCCAAGCACTCGAAAAGGCCACAAGCTAATAGGATGTGAACTGAAACTGGCTAAAATGGCTAACAGCATGTTTTGGGGGGGGGGATGTTTGAGTCTAGCCATTTCAATATCAGTTTGATATATTCCCATAGGTTCACTATTCACAACATACATACAGGTTGAGTGAGGTCATAGCTTTCTTTATCTAATGGTATGAAGTAAAGCTGCTTTTATTTCGTCTCTAAATAACACCAAGATGGAAAATAAAGGTGTTATCGCACTTGCTATCCTACATATAAAGTACAAGCCTAAGTGGAAGGCAGAAGCTAGATTTACACATAATTTATCGAAGTCCAGCTCAAGTCAAGCAAATATTAGTATGAGGCATAAAGAATTTACCTTTTGACTTGAGCACACATACCACAGAACATCCTTGCTATTATACATTAATCTAAAATGATATCAACATCTAGAGCATATGCACCCAAAAAAAAAAGAAAATGGGAATTCGATACTTTGCTCAGTTGTAATCATCTACAAGTAACACTCGTCTTTGACAATTTCTCCATTCTAATTATTCCCATATAAAAATAGAGGTTGGTAAGAGGTAATTGTGACTACCTATGAAAATATTAACACCAAAAGGAGACCCAAATTAAATTATACTCCCTAGCTTATATGTCATTAAAAGAAAACTAAATACATCCGAACTTTAACGAACAAGTACCTGAACTTTGACACTTTCAACACAAACTAAACAAATCCTTCACCTAGGTTCATGTAGTTGACACATTTGCCCTATAAATATCCATCATTGTAAACAAATGCATTCACAGCCTGTAAGATTTTCAGGTATCATAAGACAGACAATGACCCATACTCCATAATCTCCTACACAAAAAGGAAATGCACAGTATTAACCAGTAATTATTTAAGACAGACAATGAAGCACAACATTATGACACACAACACTTCCAAGATTGGCAAATGGGAAACACCCAAAAAAAAAAAAAATTGGTAATCATTCAGATCAAAAAGCCCAACACATGCAATCAAATCATCTCTCATGGATTTTCAGGTCCTTGTAGAGCTAATTTTCACCGTTGCAATTTTCTTTCTATTATCCCTAATTTTTTAAAGCATATGAAAGTATTTAATATTCAGGTCCTTGTAGAGTTGCCTATTCATTCCAGGCCTTTTTCCTACATACTTTGCTAAATTTTCAATAGTAAATGGTAATGCTTAGTCAAATCCTTTTTCTAGTTTGCACAGAAAAGCGGTACTCTTTCTAGCCAGAGGATTTTTTACCCCTAGGATCCTAGCTTTCAGGCTATTTTATTATGGTCAATGTTTCTAAAACATTTCGACCCTATCATGTAAAATGTCTTATTGGGAGTTCATCCCTGTATGCAACTTATTTCTTATCCCTTTTTTTTTTTTTTTGAGTGTATCACTCTTCTCTAATGACCCATCCTTTGCTTCTGTTCCTATCAATTAACAAAAGAAGGGGTCAAGTACGCATTATCTGTTGGTGAATTAGCAACAAGGTAATATGTTGCCAGCATATAATACATTCATTCAACGGACTGAGAGATCCATCTTGACTGATGACACATGTAAAGCATCATGAAGCTGAAACATCTCAACAGTCTGGCACTATAGCAGCTAACCACGTAACCTTGTTCGCACCTAAACTAAAAGGGGATCTAGAAAATCAACATTAGCCAAAGAAAACTGCACTTCTTAAAGCTTAATATATCGAGATGCTGCTGTCCACTGATATCCATAGCATCAAGGCTAATAATTGAATTATGGGTGGTAGTCCTCTTATTGCTTCCACTTACTACTAAAAAAGCTCTTAGGTTATGGGTGGTAGTGCTAGGCAATAGGAGTTCTACATGGGGCTTTGGGTAACCTCTCATTAGGGTACTTCAAGCAGAATGGGACAATGGTCAGAGATGATTGTAGGGTGGCAGTTACCTTTGTTTCAGGGTAAATTTGCATCCAAGCTAAAAAAGGATAATTGAGTTACCTTAAAGGTGAGAAATTTGGCACCTTCACTAACTTGCTATTTGAAAATTTGCATCAACAATTCAATGAATCTAAAAGAAAATAGGGTCTTAACAAGCCAAAAAAACTACAAAATATAGGGCCTCAATGAGGCAATATACTGACAAATTCTAGTTGGATCGTGGTCGATTCCTAAGCAAATTTCACATGGGGTTTTCCAAATTCAAAATCAGTACAATCTTAGAGAAGTAACAAACCATCAAAAGCAAGCGAATTCCAAAAATAGTACCTTAAAGAGAAGGACGAAGAGGCAAACCAATTTCAATTCTAGCACTCGTTCTTGATCTGCCTTCTGCATTTATTCTTTAATTCCAGCATCAGAAAGCAGCACTATCAAAAAAGTGGCTTTCACCAACAGGGCATATGTGCTGGTAAAAGTGCTTTTTCTATTGCTAAAACTCAATACCAACATATAATAATCTGTCACAAAACTGTTGGTAAAAAACCTCATGATGAAAGTTTTACCAACAGATATGGCCATCTATTGCAATTGAGGACTAATACCAACAAATATTGATATGTAGGTATTGTTATAATTATCCCAATCGATGATTTTATGTTGCTAATGTCCTTTTACCAACAAATAAAACTGTTGGTTTTGTTCTTCTCCCCATAAAACAATCATCTCCGATAGAATCTATCTGTCCGTAATAGTTTTTCTGCCTTACTTGGTAGTTATTGTCTAGCAAAACAGTCTGTTGGTAATGCAATTTTGCCTTTTTAATAATAGGCATATCTGTTGGTAATAATCAAACTATATGTACCTAATTTAATTTCTTTATTTCAACGAAGATGCAAAAATGGAGAAAATTAAACCTGTAGGTATAATAATTTGACAATATGATACACTTGCTATAATAAAACAACCAAATTAATTGCATAATCAACAAGACCCTAAATTCATTGGATGTTCGTAATCGGAAATGTTCATGACACATAATGTTTGCTTAACGTTTCAAAGCACCAAAGGAAAAAAAAAAAAAAAAAAACTTATATGCGGTTCTTACTCATATATTTTGCTAAGTCACAAAGTTAACCAAAATATAAGGATTCAACGATAGTTCGCTCATAATGCTCTTCATCATCTTGATTTTCCTTAATGCGAGATACCTAGCCTCACCCATGTGTTTCATCTTGAAGACGAAGGATATCCACTTCTTACTGGTCATAATTATCTCTATATATGTTGTTTCCAACCAGTAGTATGTCATCAACATACAAAGTAAGAAACATAATCTCCTCTATATATAGTTTTCTTTAGATACACATAGTGGTCTTTAGAAACCATGGTTAAGCCAAAGAAATAAAATACCATACTCTAGAAGACTGCTTGAGACCATAAATATATCTTTTAAGGTGGCAAACTTTGTTCTCTTGACCATTCGATACAAAACCAATAGGTTTATCCATGTAGATCTCTTCTTCATGACTTCTATTAAGGAAAGCAGTCATTACGTCCATTTCAAACAATTATAAGTCCAAATGGCAACCAGGGCAAGAAATAGGTGAATGGAGGCAATTCTCACCGCAAGAGAAAAAGTCTCTTCGTAGACTACCCCCTCAGTTTGGGTAAACCCTTTTGCCACTAAATGACTTTTTTTTAAAATACTGATCTTAACTAAGTGACATCTTATTTTTTTAACACTAAACTTAACTAAGTTCAGGTTCAAATCTCATTAAAGTCCTAGAAATAATATTTTTGGAGCAAATCTTAAGGATTCTAGGTTGGGGTCTTTGGGTCCTTTAGTTCACTTGGAGTTGTGTATGAATTGTTATGGAATTTTGAAGTCAGCCTAAATTCTAACTGGCAAACATGTTCTGATCGTCAAAGAATAATTCTTCTATACGGTCATGGAATTACATAGGAAGTGAGAAGTTGTGGTTTAAGGGGATTGCAAGGTACCCCAGAAGGAGCCTAGGGAGGTTGATCTCTTAGATTATCCTTGTGATGTAAGTCAGTCTTGTCCAGTTTAAGCACGAGCCTGAAGGGAACGTGCAGAAAAAGTTAACGTAACTACCAGATATTGTTGGTCCTTGACTTCATTGTCTTCGAAGGATTCTAACCGATTCTACAGAAGTTTGTCTTTATATATTGCTCTATTTGGTTTACTATGTATTGGTTATTATTAAATAGTGATGTTCGTGAAATACTTTACTCAAAAATGGTGTCCATTGAACTTCTGCAAGAAGTTTAATTATTATTGAATTTGGAAATAGTTGAGTTTTTACTGAAAAGTACAAGAACAGCGATTTTTAGAAATTTTCCTACTTTTGGGTAGATGGCATGTCGGTCTCTAGTTCTTTTTTGGCAATAGCCCAATGCCCATTTGGATTCCCTATCTTCCTATATGAATTGCACGATCTCTACTGTATATGAATAGTCGCTGTAAAGAAATGTTGTAAAGATGACCTATTGAATTATCTTGTCAGTGTGTCTCGTTTGATTCATGTTTCTTGTTTTATGCCATCTGAGCAAATTTTAAAGACGCTGAGAGTATGTAACCATGTTTTCTATTCCTGTTTTGCATTACAAAATTGTTTTTATCATAATTGGAAAGTCCTACTTCCATTGAAGTTCTTTCCTAAATAACGCAACTGATTTTTTTATCAAATAATTAGCACTATTCCAATAAATAAATTTCCATGCTATATTAAACTTTCAGATGATTTTACTTTCTAGTGTTAATTAATTTAGATTTTTACGATTTCATTCCGTGTACCAAACTCACTTGTGAAATCCTATTGTTTTCAGGCGAGAACTCCGATGAGGAATGGGGTTTGAAGTAGAGCTAGTAAGGAATGCCTGGTTGCGAGCTGATATTGACATATTTATTGCATAGTAAACCCATTTAGACTTTTGGTTTAAGACTTGTTTTACAGCATTGTTCTTTAAGGGGATTCTCCATGTTTTGGCAATTATATGGTTGATTCATACTTTGAGGTTAATTTCATGGACTGTAGTAAATGCAAGTTCCTTTTTCTTATGTTTGCCTCCAGAGCCTTGTGTTCTCTTAAATGAGATACGACAGTAATGCCCTAGATCTTATAACTTGAATACTTTCTTACAAATTATTTTTTAAAATTATTAGAAATTTGGGTTGTTACAAATCTACTTTAACGAGAAGTGTATACTTATCAATATATGGCATATATACATTATATTAAAAATCTTATACGTTAGCATATAAGACATGTTCATATTAATATAAGATAAATTGAACTACAATGAGTAGATATTTATTAGGAATACTGAGCATATTCATCACTTAAATTTGTATAATCATTAGTGTCAAATCCATGCTTCGCATGGACTGGTATAATTTTCTACTTTAATAGATTTCTATCTAATAAGCCAATATGTACGTAATAAATATATTATTAAGCAAAAGCCCTATTGTCATTAACCAAAATAAATTAATTATTTTGATAAATAATCTAAGAGCGCAAAATAATTTTAAGTCACAAATTGAAGCATACAAAGTTAATGTAGCCATTAATGCACCTTCGTCCACGAATTGTGAAATACAATATTTAGATTTCATCAGTGCTTACTCTATCACTCTCTGACTATAACTATACGACCTTTCCTCTTAAAAGAAAAAAAAGTTATTAAAATTAATTAAGGTTAATATAATAAAATTAATCCACACATAATAAATTAATTGAAGAAACTCGAGTTACAAATATGCGTTAGTTACAAAAGTTTGATTCAAAGAAAATTAAAATATGGTTATTAATTAAATATATTTTTCTATGAAAATATGAAAAGTATCAACAAAGTGTTAAAAAAATGGAGTGTTGATAGCCATTTCATATCTTCTTAATTAATATTAAGACTACAACTAAAATATAATTTTTTATTAAGTTGCCAAACTAAAATATTTGTAAAATATATATTAATGAAACTATAATAAAATAATTTTACTTTAAATCATAATTTTTCAAAATTATATTTCTAATATTATTGATCTATGATTTTATGATTATACTTATAATATTAAAATTACGAATATAAAATTTACACAAGTTTTAAGAAGATACTAACACTTAATTTTAAAAGAAGAAGAAAAGATGAAGCACAAAAAATTGAAAACTTAGTAACTTTTCCAATACAAAGTGAAACTTATGAGCTTAATACCTACATTAATTTTATCTAACTACTATTGCTAATACATCTCAATTAATATCTAAAATTATTAATTTTGAAAGGAGAAAAGAAAATAATATTTACATCCAATGAGTGATTGTCAAATGTCTAATCAAGGTGTAATTACTCAATTTTAAGTATAGTTATATAGATAAGATAGAAGTTTATTCAATATGAAATAGTTGAAATGCATCGAAACATATAAATATTCATTACTAAAATTTATAAATTCATTCCAAGTATAGTGTAAAATGAGATAGCAAGCACATATTATAAGATAAATTATGAATTCATTCCAAACATTAGTAATCAGCAGACGAAAACACATAATTTTTTAAATAGATAAATTCATCAACAATTAGTAAATGTTCATGATAAATAATTGGAATATTCATTATTTAAAAAATTATATATTTATCAAAAAATGCATATCCAATATGAAACAAATGTATCAAAACAAATAAATATCATCATTAAAATATCTAACAGATGGAGGCAATATTGTATCTACAAAACACATCCATAAAAAGACATTGTTATAAACACATACTTATGAGACAATGCAAGTAGACAATGAGAATTTATAATAGAATTAAATATATATAGCTAGTTGCGACATTATAATTACCATAGGTTCTAATCAGTCTGCAGAAGTAAGGCAGCTGCACATAATTTTCATCATCAATATCAAGGAACCAACCACTTTTTGTAGATCCTAAATAAATAAGTGAAATGCTTTGGCGAATTGGATTCTATGAACAAATCCATATGTGACAAAGATTTGATCAATTTCGTCACAACCAAAACACCAAAAACAGTTGACAATGAAGCAATGAAAAATAGATGTAAAATTCCAATAGGCAAATTTTAAAAACTGCAGAAAAAATTATCAAAAATTAAAGCAAAACTTATCTTATCTTTACTTAGACTTGAACCGAATGTGAAGTAACTAGTCGGTTGATGCTGTATGCTATGAGCATACTGGATAGAACTCCAGATTACCGATGGTCGTACCCTCTTTTAGCCAATCTACAAAGTCAAAATGTTCTTGTCCAATGCAAATTTAGGTACAAGCCATCAAATATTTTGATTGGGTTATTGGAATGAGGAAACCATAAGAGCTAATTAAATAAATGATGAGAATTGAGATTTAAGCGTTAGAGTGGAAGATATGAGGTTTGAAGAGAGAACAAGAAACATAGTTTTATGGTGCAAGAATGAATCAATTACAAAAATGAGCAATTTGGCGTAAGAATTTTATTTAACTAGCTCGTATTTTGATTTTGATTTTTCTTTTTCTTAGGTGGCAATAATATCTGGAGTATGATACTTGATATTCTAGGGATTGCTATCTAAGAATTGGATAATTAATCCTTCCTTGATCTTTAGAACCACTATTCTTTAAGATTGGTGAGATGAAGCTCCTATAAAATACAGAATAAGATTGACCCCTATTTAGTTCATATTCCTATAGTTAGAGTTAATTAAGCAGATCTACCAAAGCTGCAAACTTAATGACAACTGCATAGTTATTTTTTATGATATTTTTGATTGATTAAAATCAAAGCTCTATTTAAGAAATCGCATCTACATAATTTTGAGTATCATGTAATTCACCAAGAATTGCATCAGCTATCCTCGTAAATAGTGACATAGTGGCCTTTCTCATTTAAAGAAAACCATTTCATTTCTGCATATTGCCATTCGTTATTCTTCTGATGAGGCTAACAATTTAGTTTTGCTATTGCACGCGCTTGTTAATTTACTGTTGCAATTTAAATATATAACTGCACAATTCCTAATGCTTTAAATTTTTTAATGTTATTTTCGTTGTGTTGTGTTGGTTATGGGGTTGTTCTTCCCACATTTATCGAGTTGTAACTTATCGGAGCTTTCTTTACTTCAGATTCTAAATATCTAAACTGATAGCATCAATTAGTACATGATACTCTTTCAATTACCATGCTTAATGCTTCAAGAAACCAAAACAAAAAAGAAGAAAGCCAGCTAAGAATCACATCGGAATATGTTCAGTCCAAATGTTCTTATACAATTGCTATCATTCTCTTTGATCGATTTCTATTTCTGTCTCTACTCTCATTCCCTCTATCTCTCTCCGTCTATTGCTCTCTCTCTACCCAAGTATAGAGGTTGCTGGTAGCAGAGTTGAGGATGATTCGAAGGATGTGCGACCACACGCAAGTGGGTAGGATAAGGAATGAGGTAGGTACCCATAGAAGATAAGATAAGAAGGACTAGACTTAGATAGTTTGGTCATGTTAAGAGGAGGATTGTGGATGCACCTGTGTATAATGTCCCCAATCCCCAAATACCAAATTATTTTAACATAATCGTTTGTTATTAACAATTGCAGCGTGAGTATTTTAATTGGATGCATTACCCTTGTCCTAAAATGGACAAGGCTTCTGGGAACTACGTAATTTCCTGTATGATTCTCGCATTCACCAAGCCCACCAAATTACGGATAATAGAATATATTCACGACACTATTTATTTGTATTACAAGTTACAACTTAGTTAGGGGATTTCAAAACACACCATGAAACAATTTGACCAAAATTTAGAAAAGTGACATATCTTTTAAGAGTGCTAGCGAGAAAAATCATTGTGAACATCTAGCTAGATAACCTTTAGCAAAATACTAAGTCCTTCTTTTACTTCTTGATACCTTCTGGCTTGTTAGGACGAGGATTGTTTAATAATCCCTTACCTTAATAATCCCTTACCTCAGACAGAAAACATTAAAAAAAAAAAATTCAAATAGTGAACCAAAGCTTCGTACGTCTATCCCTGTGCTGTAAAAATAAACTTTGTGTTCAAGTTAGTTAGGCGCCCATATTTCGAAACATTATAGTTTGACAACAAGAGAGAGAGAGAGAGAGAGAGAGAGAGAGAGACTCTGAGTAAAATTACTTTGCTGATTATTATCTAGAAGTGGAACCCCTATTGATGTTTGAAACGATCATCGAGATAGGTGCATACCTTTCAAGCCGATCGGGACACTTAAGCTGCAACCGTGGGGCTAAACTAAAGGCGTAAGCATTAATGCTTGAGAACTGACGGGGCCACTTGTTTGGGCAACAAAATAATCTATTATGTGAATATTTCATTAATTTTGTATAATTTGAGAAACATGTGATTTTTCGAAGAGTATATGCAATAAACGTACTTCGTTTTGAAATCTCACTCCTCTTTCATAAAAACGCCCGTTTATGGCTTGAAATTATGACAGAATTGACCTCGCTTCTGCTCCCAATGTATAATTTTTATAGTTACTACGATTCTAAACAAATTTTATTAAGTTTTCGAGCTTAATGTAGTCACCATTGATTACTTAAGCTGATTTTATTTTTCTTAGGTTCTGCCTTTTCTTTTAATATTAGTGTCACCTTTGTCATTGACGTTATAAATGTATAGTGACATAATTCACCTCATTTTATTAATTTCGACATTATTATCATTATTGTTATTATTATGGTTATGATTTTTTTTGTTGTCTTTATTATTGTTATATGGTTTATCATCGTTATCAATGCTACTATCGTTATTTTCAAGGTTAGTATGACTATTATTATTGTTGTTGTTGTTGTTGTTGTTATTATCATCATCATCATCATCATCATCATCATCATCATTACTACTACTACTACTAATCCAACTAAAACTACAATCCAACTAAAACTACAATTCAATCTGTCATAATCTGAGATCAAGTAGCCGACAGAGTGGTTGAGTTTGTTAAGAGTAAGTCATTTGAAGTTATTGATGAATTAGTTAGGGATTGTATGAATAGAAGGAAATTCAGTATCAAAAATATCCTCACCAAACTCAAAGATCTAATTCATGACCTCGTTATTCATCTTGAAAGTAGGTGTGCATGAAAGTATATCCTATAGTTTGAAATTAACAATAATTTGTTCTAATTGAAAGATCTAAGTTGATAGCAGATGATTTTATAAATTTGCCTCAATAAAATTTGTTGTGTGACTTTGTAATCACAAATTACAAGATTGAATTTTTGTATTGATTTGAATGTATGAGTACAATCTCTATGAATATAATGATCCTCTAATTCTATATCCGTTTTGGATGGATTTTCCAACCCCTAAAATAATGGGGGGTAGGGGCCTATTTATAGAAAAACTTTTCCCTCCCCTTTGAAAGTCAAGATGGGCCTTGACTTGAATCTTTGGTCTTTCAATCAGGCCTCATCCTGAATTGCTTTGACTTAAGAGTCATTTGCTTGGCTTTGACTTTGATTTTGACTTTGATTTTGACTTTGGAGTCTCTCGGGTTTAGGCCAGGCATTAACATGGAAGTCGCCTCGAGCTTTGACCGGATGCGAACTTGAGAGCCATTACGTTTGACTTGAGAGTCGATTTACGCCTTGACCTTTGATTTGGTAGTCGGCTTAGACTTTGACCTCTGACTTTGACTTTGACCTGGTTTCGATCGTACCTTGGCTTGTACATCGTTCGGATTTTAAGTCGTGACTTGACTTGGTAGTTGTCTTGAGCCTCAATTTGGGTTTTGACTTGAATTTTGACTGAACCTGAACTTGGGAGTTATTTGGGCTTCATCTTAGACTTGATTTGTGAGTCTTTTGGACCTAACTTGTGAGTCTTTGGGTCTGATTAAATTAATTAAAAGAGTTAACCCAGTTAATTAATTCAATTTTATTTTTGGTACGACACAAATAAATTTTCAGTGCCTACAAATTGCCCCTCGAGACAAGGTTACGTTCGAGACTATTGTCGTATAAGCGTGACCGACTTCTCGATTTTGTTTTGTCATAGGGAAATGCCATCGACTTTGCTTACAATGTGGACTTAACTTATTGTTTCGTCCAATTTGACAACACTATCGAAAATTATTTTGCCCACTATTGCGTAGTCCTGAATTCGAACACAGTGTGTCACCTTAGGTCAACTTCAATTTAGTAGGCACCAATATCAGTTTATGCCTATTTGGTCATGCAAGGGATATTTAATTTGGGTGGCCCGTTTTGCTTTTGTTTTCTTTGCGTGGGCCTGGCCAGTTCAGCCTTCCTTTTTCCTTCTTTTTTTTTCGCGGGCCTGGGCCAGAGTTCCTGGTCTTTTCCTTGTTCTCGCTTTTTTTAATTTACGTGGACCGAGCCCAGTGCTTTTTTACCGTTCTGATTGGGCAGGCCTGGGCCCTGGCTTTCATTTTCGTGGCCTGCTTCACTTCATTTAAGCAATCACGTGAGGATCACATGATGCTCAATCTTCTATGCTTGTGCATGCGGGCCTGGGCTGGACCGCTTTGCACTCACCTGGACCGGCCTGCTTCATTTTAGTTAGGTTGGGAGCCATGCACAGCACGTGATCAACAGACCCACATTCTTCTTCCTTTCTCTTCGACACCCAGCTGTAACAAAAACGTAGAACCTGCTGCCTTTTCGTCGCTTGCTACAACTGATCTTTGCAGTGGGTGCCTTCCCATTTCGAAACTTGATCCTTGCACAACCCAATCTCCCATTTGAGTGGTTCAATATTTGTGCTTATTAAAGGCCTCAACTTTCTCACTCTCTCCTCTGTTGCTTAGCCTGATGCCAGAACCCTTTGCTCTGTTACTGCTGGTAGTGAAAGTCGTCCCCTAAAGCCTTGGCCTTTACACGCCATTCTTCATCCTCGTAAAGGTATCAACTTTGCCTGTCGTCTTCCATCTTCTTTCATCCTTCACTTGACTACAGTGTTATGCTTTCTTCTTCTCCTTCCCAGCTACAACCGAGACTGAGAACTCCTCTCTGCTTGTGCAATCTCTACTTTGTTCGTGAGGGCATGTGTGTGTTTTTTTTTTGGGGGGGGGGGGGGGGGGTGCTCCTCTTTGCTCCTCTGTTGGGTCAATGGAAGAATTTGGGCATGATTTGAGTATCATGACTAAGATGGCTATGCGTTTTGATGGGGCAAGCCAATGTTTTGATGGGTTCTTATTATGGCAAGGTGGGCGCTTGGGTCGATTTTTGGTGAGTGGGATGAACACCTCACGCTCTCTCTCTCTCTTTTTTTTGGGGGGGAGGGGGGGCATGATTGGGTGCATGTAGCCTGAGGAAAAGAGATTAGAAGCAATAATCTTTTTGGGTGAGTGAAGCAACACCAATCGTCAAGGCATGAAGGCTCACATTATTTACACCAATCTTTTTTTTTTTTTCTCTGGTAGAACACCTCATGCTTTTGTTGATATGCATTTTCTTTATGTGAAGAAGTAAAAAAATTTTTTGTAAGTGGAGGTTATTGCATGTTGGTTGTTAGAAGCTTGTTGATGTTGATAAGAAGAGGCAACGGTTGCGGTTGGGTTGCTGCTGAGTCTTCTTCTTGCCCTGTGGCATTTATATTGATGCTTGCACCCACGAATAATCAAACAAAGTTGATGACGAATATAACTTGATGATACCTTGCTAATTTTATCCAGTTTGTCAAGATTCATTGTTTTTGCTGTGTGATGCGCCTGCTAGAACTTGATGATGCTTGCTGATTTTTTTTATTGGAAGTTTGTGGGCTTTATTCAAAGTTTGATGATGCCTGTTAATAGGATGTTATTCAAAGTTTATGGGTTTTTTTTGTTTGATGCTTGCACCAATATTCAAAGTTTGTGGACTTTAGGAAAATATTTAGTGAAGTGGGGGTCTCAGACATGGTTTAGTTTTGGGAAATGATGATAAAAGTAAGAGCATTAAAAGGGAAAACAACTGTATTGATGGAAGAAGGCGAGAAATGGGAATGAAAATGGTGTCAGCTTTTTTTTTTTTTTTTTTTTTTGCATGAATAGATCAAACACCATACTCTCCAAATGTTTATTGGAAAATTTGGCATGAATCCACCCCGGAGCCTCTGGGTGTGTTCTTCAAATTTCTTGTTGTCCGAGTTGTCGGCCCCCCTTCTTTTTTTTGGCATGAATAAATGTTATTGTGCTCTCCTTTTTTTTGATTGATCAACATTTTTTTTGGATGACCATGAACAATAAAGATGGTAGCTTTGGCTGAACGAATTTAAAGAAAGCCACTTTATTAGACTGAAAAGTCTTTTCATGCCTGCTTGTGTTGTCATAACGCCACATTCATTTATTGTCGCATTTTCTCGTATTGCAACGTCATGCTTATTTGTTGAATGGTGACATTCTTCGTCGCTTGTGGCTGTTTTTTTTGTATGCCAAGACCCCCTTTTTTCGTTGTATTTGTATTGTTGCTTGTGCAGGTCATGAAGCCATTTGAAGAACCACTTGCGAAATGATTCGCCGCTAGGCCATTGGTGCCTAGAACGGAAACCTACGCGTTTGAAAGTGGTATGAAGACTTGAAGAACTACTTGCAAAATGGTTTGCTGCTAGGCCTTCGGTGCCTAGAACGGATACCTATACACATGAAAGTGGTATGAAGACTTGAAGAACCATTTGCGAAACGGCTCGCCGCTAGGCCTTTGGTGCCTAGAACAGATACCTATACATATGAAAGTGGTATGAAGACTTGAAGAACCGCTTGCAAAATGGTTCGCCGTTAGGCCTTTGGTGCCAAGAACGGATACCTATACTCATGAAAGTGGTATGAAGACTTGAAGAACCACTTGCGAAATAGTTCAGCATTAGGCCTTTGGTGCCTAGAATGGATACCTATATGCATGAAAGTGGTATGAGCGATGAGGAGTAGCTGGATGGCTGAAAACCAATATTTTGATTGATTTCCCTTCACGCTTCACCCTTCTTTAACATTCATTTTGCCTGGACGTCATTTTGTTTGCTAATTTCCTTCCTGAAAAAGAAACTAAGTTTTGTGTTTTCTTCTATTTTCAGGTGATTTATAATGGTGCATTTTAAGGAATTTCAGCACGACGACAAACTTTTTCTTTTCGTCGTGGATAAGGAGGACAACAAACCCCAGTCAGGGAGTTGCTTTTGGGTCTACCATTCTTTGAGGAGGCCGAAGGCCAATCAGGCGCCTGCTATCGAGCCACCGTCCTTTCCTCCTAAGTTTTCCATCCGAGTGGAAAAAGGTACGGAGGATGATTTAGTTGGTTACTTCCTACAGGGCGTTTATCATGACAAGTCTAGCTTTCTCACCGAATTCCCTATGCTTGAGCACCGTATTATATCCGGGCAATCCAGATGGGGCCCAAATATGCTTCTTTATGGAGATTTTCGCTACATTCCCCTGTACTGGGAATGCACAGAGCATGTGCTCTCTTGTTTTAAAGCGTGCCTGCGGAGATGCGCCTTATACCAGGAGGTGTATGTCTCGCTTGATTCTTACAACCGTGATATGCACGTGTTGCGCGCCTTTTGTGAGAGTTGGTGTCCTACCACCAACACTCTTCACACCATATCTAGAGAGATGTCCATCTCCTTATGGGACTTGCACAGACTTGGTGGGCTCCCAATCAGCGGTGAGATCTATGATGAGACTGTCCCCAGCATCTAAGTTTTTGAGTATCAGGACAAGTAGAATTTGAAGACCATGCCATCTTCTTGCAAATTCTTATTTACTGCTTTTAGAAGCTTAAAAAAAATGCCTATCTGTGAGAAGGGCGTTAGTGCTAAAGTTTGGACTGATTTCTGGTGTAAGAAGAAGCTCATATATAACCCGCCAACACAGTGTCGTCCTCGTAGCTCAACTCCCACAAGGACGCAAAATTCTAGAGGCCAGATTCAGCCTCAAGATCTTTGTTGGAGTCGTGATAAGTTGGAAGTCTTCAAAAGCCTAGGGGTTCCCAATGATAAGAGGGAGAGCACCAATCTTGCCGTGTTCTTGTCATGTTGGCTGTGCACTTTTGTACTTTCTGAAACCGGGGAAAAGTTCATTCGCCAAGGAACTTTTAAGGTTGCCAACATGATGGCATCTGGTACCACTTGCAGTCTGGCAAGCCCTGTGCTAACAAGCATCTACCATGGTCTTAATGGGATTACTATGGCTGCGAAGCCTTCTTATTTGCGGTCATTCTTTACCTACGACTACCTTTGCGGATGGCTTGTCCACTATTTCAAGACTTATCATGTATTGCAGCCTCCCCCTCCAGGTCCTTTGATGGTGCACTACTCTGGGTCACAAATGATGCGCAGTGACATTGAGGATGCCCTCGAGCTTATGCATAAGGGAAGAGTCTCTAACCTGGGATGTCTAATGTTGGGAAGAAATCGACTAGAGATCCTTATCGACGATAGAGATTTAGATGTGGATAAGTCAAGCTACCCGATCTCTCTTCGAGATGGTTTCCTTCCTATTCGCCGAGGTTCCACCTTCTATGTTGAGCCCACAGCCCGCATCGATTCAACAGGCAGTTTGGGTTTTGCCAGGGGATTCCCGGAGTATTTATCGAGGATCCTCGCACCCGAAAAGTGTCATATGATGACACCCTTCTATATTGGAAGCGACTCCTCTTCTTAGGGACTATGTCTGAGGGTATTCTTCCTTATTGCTCCTCGGCATTAAGTCAATACATCTCTCAGTTACAAGATTTGGTGGTCTTAGGTGACCATTAATGACTTTCGATCTAATGCTTCCATCCTGCAGAATAGTACGGAAGCAAATTGATCCTAGCAAGACAAGGATGCAGAGGCTGGCTCATCGAAGAAGGCCAAGGGGAAGAAAGAAAAGGATCCTGTGGCAAATTTAGATGCTGGGGGCCCGCAGTCTAGTGATGACACTCATGGGTCCTTAGGAGGCCACCTCGCTAATAGAAAGCAAGGCTTGGTGTCGGGGAGTGATAGCGAGTCAGAGTCTAAGGTGAACTTCAAACATGGCGGTGCAAGAGGCGCGAGCCTGTGACCCCCAAAGATGCTAGAGTCAACCTTGGGGATGACTTTTTTGATGACGTTCGGAGCTGCTCAGGCAAGCCAGCTAATCTTGAGGACGTATTCTCCTTTCCTTCGCCTTTTATTGTCATTTTATTTTTCCTTGTTCCTTTGGTGTTTGATTAGTACAGAATGATTCAATACTTATTTTATTTCACCCTCTTCTTTTTTTCAGATTGGAGAGTTTGACCTAGTACAAGAGATTACACCCATTGTCGATGAGCAGTTACTCGAGGATGTTAGCCGTGCTGCTAGATCATCTGGCCCAAGGCAACCCCCGGCATAGCAAGGACATTGCAATTGTGAGGAGGCAGGCATCACCTCACAAGGTTGGAAGTTCAGCTTCGATAGGAACAGAGGCCTTACGTGCATCAGCTACCCAGAGCCAGCATTCAGTTGATGGACCCAACTTTCTTGAGGTAGCCAGGAGGGGGTTACTCTATACTGATGTTGATGTTGGCACTCCTGGGGGTTTGAAAGGAAGACCTTCTTGTGTTGCTGCTCCCTCCACAACTTCGTTCTGTGCCAGACCTGGCTCCCAAAGTATCTTTACCCCTGCTATACGAGTGATGGGGGCCGAATACTTTACTAGCCTGAAGAATGCGAAATTAAATAAAGTACCAAGAAAACTTCAAGGTACCTTAATGATTTACAAGGGGATTGAGCGGCTTTGTGGAGACCCGACCCCTTTGAGGAAGAAATTGGAGGATTATTAGAGTGCTGTATCGGCTTTCTTATCATTAAAGAAAGCAGCTTCCTCATGCCGCCACCCAGATGATGCGGTGAAGGAGAAGGCCTTGTGTACTAAGCAGGCTGATCTTGCGAGCTGACACCTTGCCACAGTCCGCATAGATCTTGGTGCCTTAACGGAGAAACTCAAGGGAGTGGAGCAGAAGATTGTTGATTTGGAGGACGCGCTTCGCCTTGCCTAGGAATAGGAGCGCCCGCTTAAGGGCAAAGTCTAGGTCCAATCTTCCCTACTGGAGGCTGCTGAGCAGGAAGTTGATGTGAGATCCAAAGCTCTTGCCGACCTTGAGATGGTGCCCACTCTTCCCCTGATGATGCTAAGGAGTTGGAGAGGCATGAGCAAGTCATGTTAACACTACAATCCTCACTCAACCCTGACACTTGGATGGACACCAACTGATGTGTCTCTCAGCTTGTTTTGTTCTTTCTCTTTTTTTTTTTTTAATAATAACATTTGTAATGAACTTAGTCTCCTCCTTCATATGAAATTTGGTTTCCCCTCTGCTATCCCCTTTTATTATGTTTGACTGTACTTGGTAATTTGTTTACTGAGCTGCCTACGTACTTATAGAAACATTGCAATTTTCAATAAAATCAAGTCATCACATAGTTCAACAAAATAAATTTTTTATATATTTGTTTTGCCGTGCACAGTTTATACTCTTGCGGATCAGGAATAGTACAATGATGTTTTGTTTGAGTTTGTTTTTGCCGTTCATAGTTTATACTCTTACAGGTCAGGAGTAGTACAATGATTTTTTTATTTGAAAGAACGAGCAGTTTAGGCTCTTACTTAGGAACTTTACGGTATCCTACTTCAAGGATAATAGCACATCAAGAGCTTACCATTTATGGGTCCTACCCGAACCCCTTGTCCATCTACTATCTTATAGGTACTATTTGAATATACCTCACGGACGACATAAGGTCTTTCCCATTTCGGAGCGAATTTGCTTCCTATCTTGTGGGTCATAATAATTGGCCTCTTCAGCGCAAGCACCTGATTCCCAACTTAGAACGAGAGCGGTCGAACCTTTTTGTTGAACGCTCTTGCTAGACGAGTGTGGTAGCATTCTAGCTTCTGTTGTGCCTAAAGTCTTTTCTCATCAAGGGTCTCTAGCTCAGCTAAGCGAAGCCTATGATTTTTGTCTTCCGTTAAACCTTCCTATATGGCTATGCGAAGTGACGGGATTTGGAGCTCTAATGGTAGAACCGCTTCAAGGATAATAGCACTTCAAGAACTTACCATTTATGGGTCCTACCCGAACCCCTTGTCCATCTACTATCTTATAGGTATTATTTGAATATACCTCATGGACGACATAAGGTCCTTCCCATTTCGGAGTGAATTTGCTTCCTATCTTATGGGTCATAATAATTGGCCTCTTCAGCGCAAGCACCTGATCTCCAACTTGGAACGAGAGCGGCTAAACCTTTTTGTTGAACGGTCTTACTAGACGAGCGTGGTAGCATTCTAGCTTCTGTTGTGCCTAAAGTCTTTTCTCATCAAGGGTCTCTAGCTCAGCTAAGCGAAGCCTATGATTTTTGTCTTCCGTTAAACCTTCCTGTATGGCTATGCGAAGTGACGGGATTTGGAGCTCTAATGGTAGAACTGCTTCAACTCCATACACTAGAGCAAAGGGGGTCGACTGTGTTGGCGTCTTATATGTGGTTCAGTATACCCAAAGAGCCTCCCCTAGTCTTTTGTGCCAACCCTTTTTAGACTTTGCGATAAATTTTTTGAGTAAGTTGCAAAGTGTTTTGTTAAAGGCTTCCGCCAGGCCGTTTGCAGGGGCATGATACATAGAAGACTTGTATTGTGCAAAATTAAACTTCTCGCACAGGCTAGTTAACAGGCTATTGACGAAGGGCTCACCATCATCAGTGATAATGTACCTCGGCACACCATATTGATAGATAATGTGTGTCCTTATAAAGTCGATCACATTTTCTTTTTTGACCTCCCTTAGTGGAATTGCTTCTGTTCATTTAAAGAAGTAATCAGTGGCAGCCAAGATGTAGGAGTGACCAGTAGACGATTTAGGCGTGATTGGTCCAACGACATCAAGCCCCATGCCTCAAAGGGCCATGATACAACCGTTGGGTGGAGAGGTTCCGAAGTTTGATGTATGAAGTTGGAATGGAATTAGCAAGTATCACACCTCTTTGCATAATTTATGCAATCTTGTACCATAGTGGGCTAGTAGTAACCCATCCTCTTAATGCGATCATGTAGCCTAGGCCCTGATTGGTGTGCTCCACACACACCTCAATGAGCTTTCGCCATTGCTTGCTTACTTCTTTCATATCCAAGCATCGTATCCAAAGGCCAAGAAAAGAGCATCGATAGAGCGTTCCGTTGTAGTAAAGGAAGCTCAGAGTTCTCCGATGTATTTTCATCTTATGCCTTGGGTCACTAGGAAGTTTTCCATGCTCTAAGTACTCAATTATAGGTTGACACCAGTCTTCTGCATCTATTTCAGGAACACAGATCATGTTAACGTCTTCCTATGAGTCTTCATCATCGGGCAGAACAACCCGGCAACTATATAGTAGAATTGTCATTCCTTCTTCTGCCCCCAGCGCCAAAGTGGCTGCGAGGCTTGCAAGTGCATTAGCCATCTTGTTGGCACTCCTTGGCACGTGCTCTAACTTGATTATGTCCAACTTATTTAGCAGGCATAATGCTTGCTTATGATATAAGACAAGGTCTTCTTTGTTAACCTTGTACTCATTAAGTAGTTGATTAATGATCAACTGTGAGTCACCATATATGTTGAGGTCGGTAATCCCCATCTCAATAGCCATTTGAAGACCTAAGCTGAGCGCTTGGTACTCCGCCACATTGTTAGAGTATAATTGAGAAAGCATAAATGAATGCGGGAGAATGTGCTTTTCGCCACTCCTGCTCCAACGCCATCTCGCCTGGCTACTCCACTAAAATACATTTCCCAGGGAGGAGGATATTGATGTAGAACACTTCTTCCCTTGGAAAATCATCATTTGGCTCCCAACCATTAGGAATTGGATGATCTGCTAAGAAATCTACCAACGCTTGGCCCTTAACCTCTCTTTAGGGTACATAGACAAGGTCATATTGCTTTAAAATTACAGGCTATTTTGCTAGTCTCCCATTTAAGATTGGCCTAAACAAGATGTACTTGATGGGATCAGCTTTGGAGGCCACTTGCACTGTATAGGCCTGCATGTAATGTTTGAGTTTCTGGATGGCATAGATGAGCGACACACACATCTTTTCAATTGGAGAGTACTTCAATTCAGAGCTAACCAACGTATGACTTAAGTAGTATAGGGTGACTTCTTTTCCTTCCTTATTTTCCTGTACACATAACGCTCCTAGGATTTTTCCCGAGCTGTAATGTACAGTCTGAGAGGCTTACCAAGGATGGGAACCCCTAATACTGGAGGATGGGACAAATACTCCTTTATTTTCTTGAAAGTCGTATGACATGATTCGTCCAACTCAAATGGTGCACCCTTTTTCATAAGGTGGCTGAAGGGATGGCAATGTACTGCAAGATTTGAGATGAATCTTCGAATATATGCCAAGCGACCTTTAAGTCCGCGAAGTTCCCTGAGATTCTTAGGCTCAAGCATCTCTTGGATTGCCTTGATCTTCAAATGGTCGACCTCAATCCCTCAGTGATGAACGATGAAACCCAATAATTTTCCAGAGGTGACACCAAATGTGCACTTAAGTGGGTTCATCTTTAATTACGTAATCGCTCAAAGATTAGACGAAGATCTTGTATGTGGTCTGCCTTCTTTTTGGACTTAACCACCTAATCATCAACATAGCACTCGACTTTTTTGCGGAGCATATCGTCAAAAATTATTTGCATTGCCCTTTGGTAAGCTGCTCCTGCGTTCTTTAGTCCGAAGGGCATCACCTCATAGCAAAAAATGCCTTTAGGTGTGCAGAAAGCTGTGGCCTCTTGATCTTCTGGTGCCATCAGAATCTGATTGTATCCTGCGGTACAATCCATAAATGATAATGCTTCATGCCCTGTAGTCCAGTCGATCATTACTTCTATGATAGGCAACGGGAAATTATCTTTTGGACAAGCGTCGTTGAGATTTCGGAAGTCCGCACAAATACGAGGTTGCCCATTTTTCTTCCTGACAGGGACGATGTTTGTGATCCATGTTAGGTATTTGACGTCGCGATTGAATCCCGCCTCAATGAGTTTGTTGACCTCTTTTTCAATTTTCGGTACCAACCCTGGACGAAAACGTCACTAAGGTTGCTTTTTAGGCGAAATACCCCTTTTGATAGATAGGCCGTGGATTGCGACCTTTGGATCTAACCCGGGCATTTCTTTATAGCTCAAGGAAAACATGCCTTTGTACTCTGACAGGAGTTCCAAATACTGCTTTTTCTCTTCGGGTGTAAGTAATGAGCTTACGTGGATGGGATGAGGCTTTTCATTAGTCCTAAGATTCAATTCTTTCAACTCATCAACTGTAGCATGGCCCCCATCTTTGAAAGTCTCAGGATTTTCGGCCAGCTCTATCTCTGAGTTTAAGTTATCACATTCATGGACTGTAATATAATTGGAAGAAACAACTTCTTCCTCCGCCTCCTCACTAGAGTTAGAGTTCTTTTGTTGACTTGTGAAGATCATAGTATGCCTCTTTACTTTTAATGAACCGTCCGTCTTAACATCCAAACTGGAGAAACGCTTCATATGAGAAGGGATAGAGCTCTGACCTTCATTTATCACTCCCAAGCAACTAAACACAGAACTTTTCTCCTGCTGAAGCTTTGAGCTTGAAGACTTTTCACCTGTTTTTATTCTAGTAAAAACTGAATGCTTTGGCGGGGGAACGTATTTGATCCTGTTGAAGATTTTAAGGTCTTACCCTTTCCCCATACGGGTGAATACTGACTGACATTTTTTCAAAGTCGAAGGTTGTAGCCTATCAAACACAGAGGGCTTTGGGTTAGGTGAAGCACTTTCATCTTCACTCTCATCTACCTCTTCAGCTGAGATGTGTCGAATCACCACCTTCTTGTCCTTTCGTCGCCCAGAGATTCTGACTAGCTGTGGTGGCGTGAAACCCAGTCCAACTTTAGAGATGCCTACTGAACCTCCGTGCTCTTGAATCTTTCTCTGAGTTCAGTAAGTCCATGAGGCTTGACTGTGACTACCTTTCCTAAGGTAGCTGAATTTTGAAAGTCATAACCAGCCTTCGCCATAAGCTTGTGGGCATTGGGATCAAATTTCTCTTTAGTCCGCATAGTCGACAAGTGATTGCCTTCTTTAGAAGATTGAAATAGGCGGTTGACTCACTATAGCATGCCACATGTTAAGGCTTGGAACTGTTACACCCACTTTTAGGGATGTTATGCTAGCTCCATCACCCTTAGTAGCTTTGGTCTCGGTCCTACTACCTGTGCACTCGCTAAAGGCCGATTCGCCCTCAGTGAGACTTAGGTATGCACCTTAAAATTGGTGGCATTGATCCCGTTGAAGCAGCAACCGGTTTGATAGCTTGTTTAACACGAGAAGTGGTGGTGCCTTGCTTACTTGCTTCTTTCTTAAGTTGTGGCTTAGGAGCGTCGTCTTTTCTTCCTTGAGGGGCCCTCTTTGTGCCACCTTTGCCTATGGAAGAAATGGTTAACGACATGGTTTCCTTAGGTGCAGTACCTTCTTCGAAGTACCTCACATCTGCAAAATGAGACTCAGCTTTAGTGAATGACTTGACATCCTCATTTATTTCCTTCTCTCCATGTTGATAGTACTTAAGGCACTGGTGTAAAGTGGAAGCCACTATCCCATGTTCATAAAGCCATAGTCATCCAAGTAACCTTTAGAAGGTCTTACCATCAATTATGTGGAAGATTGAGGATGTTGACAAATCTCCCATTATCAATTCAATGCAAATCATACCGATTGCACGCTGGCCCTCGAGGTTGAATCCTTGAATCATCGTCCGACTCTTAGAAAATTATTCCACTGTGACGCCTACGTCGTTTATTGTAGATTTGGGCATGATGTTGACGGTTGACCCTCCATCTACTAGAATACGCCTGACTTTATGCTCTCTAATGTAGCCAGTCATAAATAAAAGACGATTGTGAGGTTTGGATCCTCACAATAAGTCATCGTCAGTGAAAGTGACTGCGGCGTTACAAGAGGCACACTGAACAGGGATTTCTGCTGATCCTCCCACATCCTTGACTTTGTCAGCGTAAAGTTCTGGGTGTTGTAAGGCAGTAACAATATGTTAGCGAACCTCGTCAGGCAAACAAAAGATTTGCACCCAGCCCATGCAAGCTGGCAAAGCCTCCAGGACAGTCAAGGCCTCGCCAGCTACTCTAGGAGACTCCTCTTACTCGTCACTTCCTTTATCTTCCTCTTCTTAGAGCTCAAAACATGAGGTCATGTTGACTGTAACTTTCTTAAAGAACCCTGTTGGGAAGAACTCCTCAAGTGTGATAGGGACAAGCAATTCTTGCTCAAGGAGGTCAATAGGCAGAATTTCGTACCTTTTGACGGTCTTGTACTTCTTTTTACCATTTGAACGACGATGGCTCTTCTTTGTTTCTTGTCACTTTCTGCAGTGAAGAGGTGGCAATTGCACTTGGCTTTGCTTCCTTGGCCTCCGACGAGTGACAAGGCTCATCATCAGCTTTATCAGAGACATCCGCGAAAAGATCGGTCTCTGTCAAAGATCTTTTGGACTCAATTGGAACTACCGCAAGCTCTAAACTTCCGAATTGAACTGTCATTAATTTCTCTCTGAGGGAGAAAATCAACTCAGTGTTTACTCTACCACGAGGTCAAGTATGCTTTTGCTTCTAGGCCGATGAAGAACACTCCGCCTGGGTGGAAATACGATTTGTCTCGACAGTGTCATCCAAATCCGATATTATTTTTTCATCCCTGGCAAGTTGCATAATACGCTCCTTGAGCGTAATGCACTTCTCAAGAGGGTGACTAATCACCCTATGATACCGATAATATTTTAGATCAGTAACCCTCCCAGCTTCTTCGGGGCGTTTTGGCTCTGGAAGCTTTATAACCCCATTTTAAAGAAGATCGTCGAGCATTCCTGACAAGTTTGAGTCAGGGAATGGATATTTCTTCTCCTGCAGCTCCTTCAACGTAGGACGCTTCTTTGTCGCATCCCTGAATAGCGGACTCTTCTTTTCCTCTAATCTAGGCTTTCCTGTAATTCTAATTGGCTGACTTATGGAGATGGACATCGCTTCTTTGGTTGTGTTCTTGGAGAACTTAACATTCTTCTTGAATTCCACCTTATCCTTCTTTGACTCAGTAGGATAGGAGGAGTTTCCACGACGACTAGCTATCATTACCTCCATAACATGTGCTTTAGTTGCCAACTTTTGGAAAGTCCTAGGCTTGCTAATTTATAGGACATGCAACAAGTCCCAGCGCATGCCTTGGGTGCACATTTTGACGGCGGAGGCTTCAGACAGTAGATCATTGCACTCAAGACTAAGTGCGCGCCAGCGATTGATGTAATCCAGGACTGGCTCATCTTTCCACTATTTTGTATTTGTCAGCTCAGTCATGCTGACAATGCGCTGAGTACTATAGAACCTATTGAGGAATTCATATTTCATTTATTCCCAACTGCCAATGGACTCAGGCTCCAAGTCGGTATACTAGTCAAAGGCAATGCCCTTCAATGTCCTGACGAACAGCTTCACCATAAGGTCACTGTCAGTCCCAGCGTTGTTGCATGTCTCAATAAAGTGTGCGACATGTTGTTTTGGGTTACCTTTTCTGTCAAGCTGTTGGAATTTAGGAGGCTGGTAAACCATGGGGCATGCGAAGAGCATCAACCCTCTTGGTGTAAGGTTTGGTGTACAGGTGAGTTCTATGCAAACCTCCACCCAGCTGCGCCTTAACAGCATTTGCTATCAAGTCTTGAATTTGCTCAATAGACATTGATTTAGAGGACTTGATGTTTTTAGACGTAACGCTTTTCTTTGGCTGCTTCTCATTGTCAGAAGCCTCAGCGTGGACTGACACTTTTTCAGAGTCCTCACTCTCTGAGTCCTTTGAATAAGATTAAACTGATCGTTTTTCTAACTTCCTGATCAGCTTAGCAATCTTTTTTTCTTGAAACTTGATGCGTGTTTTCTTTTCTGCGCTCTCCCTGGTGAGTTTTCCTAGGATGGACTTCATGTTAGCCATTTCCTCTTCTAGGGTGGTGGTGCCTGTCATCATGGGTGGCATGACAATGGTTTTGGAAGACTCAGCTTTAGTCTCTGACATGTGCGCCCCCTTTGGTGAGGGCGAAGAAGAGTTACTGCTGTAGTGGTCTTCAACCTCACAGACTGGAGATTGAAGCTAGAGGTTTTAAATTTCATCCATCCAAGATGACGCCTTTCGTTGCGTCTTCGAGTCTTGGAGTTTGGATGGGGGCAGCGTAGTCTGCCTAGCAGCAGTCGGTGGAGCGACTTTTTCCCTACTCCTGGTCTTCATTGCGTGAGCGCACTTACCAGAAGCGACGCTCGCTTCATAGGATCTAAGAGAGAGAGAGATCTCGTGTTTTTCTTCTTCGAAGCTTGCACGGCGACGTTCTTTATAGCCATGCCTTCGTTGAAGATGATGTTCTTGTGACTTGAAAGTCTTGATCTTTAGGAAAGAGAGATGAGAGATAGAGATGTCCCACCCGGCGTGCCAAATTTATAATCAAAACTTACAAGATTGAATTTTTTTATTCATTTGAATGTATGGGTACGATCTCTATGAATACAATGATCCTCTGATTCTATCTCCTTTTTTGATGGATTTTCCAACCCCTGAAGTAAAGGGGAGTAGGGGCCTATTTATAGAAAAACTTTCCACTCCCCCTTGAAAGTCAAGATGGGCCTTGACTTGTATCTTGGGCCTTTCAATCAGGCCTCATCTTGAATTGCTTTGACTTAAGAGTCATTTGCTTGACTTGGACTTTAATTTTGACTCTGACTTTGGCTTTGGAGTCTCTCGGGTTTAGGCCGGGTATTGACGTGGAAGTCGCCTCGAGTTTTGACCGGATGCTGACTTGAGAGCCATTGCGTTTAACTTGAGAGTCGATTTAGGTCTTGACCTTTGACTTCGTAGTCAGCTTAGGCTTTGACGTTTGACTTTGACTTTGACCAGGTTTCTGTCGTGCCTTGACTTGGACGTCGTTCGGGCTTTAGGTCGTGACTTGACTTGGTAGTCGTCTTGAGCCTCGATTTGGGCTTTGACTTGAACATTGACTAAGCCTGGACTTGGAAGTCATTTGGGCTTTATTCTGGGCTTGACTTGTGAGTCTTTTGGACTTGACTTGTGAGTCTTTGGGCCTGATTAAATTAATTAAAAGGGTTAGCCTAGTTAATTAATTTAATTTTATTTTTGGTACGACATGAATAAATTTTCAGTGCCTGTAGACTTGTTTTGATTTTAAGGCATGTATGATTGTTCGTTTGGTGGATAGGCTTAACTATGTTTCCATGAATTTTCGCTTGAAAATCTTTTCTTATAGCTTCATATTTCTATTATTACTTCCCTTTGGAACGGTTAAAAATGACACCGTATGAATTTATGAATTTGTTTAAGATCACTATGTTGTGGTTGTTTTCCTATGAATTTATGTTATGAATGTTTGTTTATTGTGATGTATTCACAAATTTTTATGTGAGTGTGCATTTTGAGTATAATGTGATGGATTTCCTTCCTCTTTAATGAATATGAATGTCCCTATTTAAATCTTACATATTCTTCATGAATACTGGTACTTGTTATGATGAATATGATCAATACAAATTTTTTTTCCTATCATGTATTTTATGACGTGTATTAATGATGATATGATGAATATCAATGTATTCCTTGTACAATCGTGAAAATTCATGTACTTGAATACCTACTAAGTATAATATGATAAATTTTCCTTAATTGTTGATGAATATAGATGTTCATATAGACCTGTCAGTTCGGGTGGGTGGGTTAAATATAGGTCAAATGTATTCAAGTTTGTGTAGAATATGGGTTGGGTGCATTTCGGGGTTTGGGTAAAATACAGATAGGTGTATTTCTATTTTGTGAGTTTCGGGCAGACCCAACGGGTTGAAAGCGTCTTTTGTGTGACTTATTTCTTTGACATCAAAAATAAGAAAGGCAATATATTTTTTTACTTAAAATTGTTCGAATTTGATGGAAATGCATCGTAATTGTAATTTTTTTAAAAGAATATTAAAAATGTCTTTTCATTAGGAAATATGAATGTCTTGTACAGATGGGAAAATAGTTGAGTCCGCTTTAGTTAGGTGGGTCAACACATATATTAAAATAATATTAATAACAGGTCAGGTCATTTACAGGCTAGCCCATCTAAAACGTATTAATGGGTTGGAGCGTTTCGGTGCGTTAATAACCTATTTAATAATTGGATAGTTTTGTTAAGTATTAATTTAGCATTACCAAATTAGGTAAACTATATTGGTGGGTCGTCCTAGCACCAATACACATCGGCCTATTGCCAAACACCAGCATCATAGTTTGAGACAAATTAGAATGAAAACTAAATGAAAGGATATTGGACAAGTACAAAATATTACAATTATCTTTTAATTGTTACATCAAAATTTTAGATTATTATAGAGTAATATTATTCAAAATATGATGAGACACATTTATTTTATTAAAAATATAATGGCATGACATGTGCATTTTTGATAGTTGTCTAACTCTAAAGTAATTTTCTCAATATGATAGTTATTTTGCGCCATTTCATGCCCACTTTTTTAAGCGATCCCATTTACACATTGCGTGCAACGTTATTTTATGAGAATGAAGTTTGGAAAGAAAGGATACTATTTTTTAATTTGTGAGAGATGTGATAATTGCATAATATCTCTTGAAACTATTCGATATAGTGATAACCATTATTGTTAAAAGGGATAAATAAAAGAAAAATAAAAAAATAAGGACATAATGTTCGGGTCGAGTGGGCGAATTTGGGCTCAGGTCAAGATTGACCCGTTAATTTTTGGGTTTTTTGGATTCGATTTATTTTGGATTTGGGTCGAGAAAAATATATGCAAAACCCAAAATTTTCTGGCAGACTCGTGTCGGGTTAGTTTTTACCAGGCCTATGTTCATCACTAGCTATCTTATAACGATGAATATTGATACTTGTTAAGATGAATTTGCTTCAAAATAATTTTTTGTGTAAGTTGTTATACTTCTATGCTTACCAAGTATAATATGATGAATTCCCTTACTCAGTGATGAACATGAATGACTCTTTCTACCCATCTGATATATGTTAATGAATACTGGTATTTGTTATGATGAATATGAAAGTCTTCCATGCTTAAGATCAATCAAAAATTCTTTTTTCTTTATTTTGTATTTTATGATGTATATTGATGATGATCTGATGAATATATAAATGCACTTCTCTTATAATCATAAAAATTCACGTACTTTTGTACCTGTCTAGTATAATATGATAAAATTTCTTTATTCATTGGTGAATTTGAATGGCCCTTTCTAGTTATCTCACATTTGATGATGAATACTGATACATATTATGATGAATTTTCTTCAAAATAGTTTGCTACATTTCTTGTTTTCGCTTAAAACATTTATAATTGTTTTGTTAGTGGATGGCCTTAACTATGTTTTCATCTGGATTTGCTTGAAACTCTTTTCTTATGGCTTCATATTTCTATTGTTAGCTCCATTTGCAAAGATCGAAAATCATACTTGATGAATTTGTGAATATGTTTACGAATAATCTGTCCGACTATTTTTGGTTGTAGTCAGACTAATTATTCAAATCCTAACTAATGAATTTATCTTATGAAAAATTGTTTGTTGCAATGTATTAACACAATTTTATTAATATGCATTTTTTCCATGAATATACATTTTAATGATGAATATGTTACTTATTCATGAAGAAATTTTGGTAATCGTAGATGAATTTATATTATATTAGGAGGAATGTATCTATAAATAAATGATTATGTTTGAAACGAATTTATATTTTATCTCATATTTGTTTGCTTTTTCAATTTTACACTTATATCTAAAATGAATTTATAAATTTTACTGATGAATATCTTTTTGTTTTGATGCGCTTAGAATATATCGTAGTAAATACACATGTTTTTGTGAATATATAATTTTAATAAAGAACCTGCGTGAATATGTCTGATATGCTGATAACAAGACTTTTTTTATAATGTATATATGCACGTATAGGTAAGTCGATTTCATTATATTCGATTAATATACTAATGATCTCTCTAATAATGTCTAATGTACTGGCCGATCAATCATGATCAAGTTTTTCAAAGAAAAGCAGACAATCAAACCACTAAAAATAAAAGATTGATAAATTTAAAGAATTAACTATTGGGTATAGTCAACAAAGGAATAGCTATGCAATATAAGTGAGTGCAAGTTTGTTGCATTTTGACTGATGAATACGCAAAGAGGGAGGGTGAACAGTTACAAGTATCGATATATTTTTGGACATTCATCAATGTTCGTGTAAAATGCTTTATCAAAACCAAAGAAGGACTTTCTCAGAAAATTCATTTATCAAATATTTTATGTACTCAATTCTTTATTTATGTATTTTTTACACGAAAAAATAGACAATTGTATTCATCAATGATTTTTTTAAGAAAAATTTTAGGGAAATATTTGTTTCAGTTGACATATTTATCACATCATACTAATATTAAATTCATCAATTTGCATTGATAATGTTGAGCTAAGTGCAACTAAAAAGTCTAACAAAGTAGTTAAACTTTAATTAATTATGTTGCTATCAAGCAAGTACATATAAGTGCAAAAATTGATCAATATTGTTGTAAAATTCATTAAAACGCAAAAGTTCATTGTCTTACAAAAGTCATCACATTTTGAAAAATTCATCAGTTAACTGCAAATATTCATCAATTAATGAATTGCTTCTTGGCTGCGCATATGTGGATAGTCTACTGGAGTACTAAGCATAGCATTCTAGGGACTGTCATATAATTTTCACTCATAGCACAACAAAAAATATCACTTGGTCCCTTGACCACAACTTGTGTGGTAAGCTCATCCTTTTTTGCACCCACAAATGTCTTCCTTCATAACCATATCCTACTTTATTGTTGTTCTTTGGACATGTAGCCAGATGCCCATTGCCTCCTTATATTATGTCCTAGTTATTACATATTGACTCTCTCTTTGGTATCTTTATCGGCTATATATTTGTTTTGGTCATCAGTGAGTGTTGAGCCATGAATGTTATGCTCCTCTTCCTAAATATCCACTATAAGATTTTTCAGGATAATCTTTGGTTCATATTGACCTTGTGATGCTTGTAAGCTTAAAATCGCGATAAGAATAGGGCTTCTAAAGCATGCAACTTGGCATATAAAATAGTGCTGAAGGACAAATTTTCATTTTGATTGATGCACACGAGTGACCTTGGTGTAGGGATGGCAACGGGGCGGGTTGGGGACAGGGAGTATATTCCCTGTCCCCGTCCCCATTGGAATCCCCGCTCCCCGTCCCCGCCCCGGTCCCCGCTGCGAGGAAAAAATTCTCCCCCGTCCCCATCCCTGGCGGGGATTTAATCGCCGTCGGGGCCCCAACGGGGATTTTTACCCACTGTTTTTTTCCTACCTTCTAAACTCTTCACGGCCATGAGTACCAAATCCAGCATATACCTAGGATTTTTACAAAGAAAATTACATATATAACCTTAGTTGCTTCATTTAAAAATTTTGAAAATAAGGTTATTTTTGTAATTTTAATTAAAATTGGGGACGGAGGCGGGGATTTTTCCCCAATCGGGGTATCGGGGACGGGGATGGGAACGGGGCAAAATCCCCGACGGGGAAATGGGGACGGGGACGGGTTGAACTATGTCCCCGTCCCCGTCCCCGTCCCCATCCCCGAGCGGGGATTAATTTTCCTCCCCATCCCGGTAGGGGACGGGGATTTTTCCCCACTTCGGGCGGGGCCCCGGTGGAGAAGGGTATTCCCCAACTTTTTGCCATCCCTACCTTGGTGTTATGTGGTATTAACCCAGGTCACCCTTGAACTGGCTTGTTAATGGAAAGAAGCTTTTTTGAGGCACTAGTGTTTACCAGAACTAGGTCTACCCTTCCAAATTTACACATATTCCCGTTTTGAGTAGTGTTTTTCCCTTTTTCTTTTTTGGGATTTTATTTTTGGTGTTGGTAGCCCTGACAATTGTTCGCCTACATTTTGGGTCATGAATTGGGGCATCTCATTTTGGTCTGGTACCACCACACTGGAGAGCCCAATCACTAATAAAAAATCTCAACATATGCTCATACATAAGAACACAATCTTGATCGACAAATTGATACATGGAGTTGTTTTTGAAGGAAGGTTCTGGGAGGAGATAGAATCCAGGAACGTAATTTAAGTAACGAGGATCTATGGTGTTCCTGCTCTTTGAACAAGCCTAGGTTTCTCTGATGTGCTTGAGCTACCATGCTTTTGTGTGTGAATACGAGACGGAGGGAGAAATATATAGAGACAGGGGCAGGGGGCTCTCTATCATACTTCCGTTCTTAAAGAAAATTTATTATAAGTTGATATGATCAATGCTCAACATTGTAAACATGATGCTTCAGTGCATTTAAGGCACAACCTAGACTCCCCATGACCTACATGTATAGGCTAATATTGAAGAAAATAGGTTGTTTAGTTTTGATTTGTGATTAATTTATGGTTGAACTAAGAAGATCCTAAATTTGTGCTGGCTTTGAAATTGTTCAGTACCAATTTTTGTTCAACTTTGAGCATGTAAATGGTTGGTATATACAATATAGTAAATGTGTCCTAAAACAATAGTAATTGTGCACGAAATATTAATTGGTGTTCTGTCTAATCAAGTCAAGTGATTTCATTGGATTGAAATTGAGTTGCCATCATCGTAGTTCTTGAGTTTAGTTTAGATTAGGTAACAACACACGAAGAAGCTTTGTCAGCCAAATCTGTCATGTCTGTCAATTTTTTTTAATTTTTGGGTCTTTGGGCTAATGTTGACTAGAATCAAGCTACTATTGTCCTATATAAGGGCAAGTCTTTCCCATCACATATTCTCTCTATTCATAAGATTCGAACCCGAGACCTTACTTAAGAAAAACAAGTGCCAAACCGTTAAAATAAACCTGTGTTGATATCTTTGCCAATGATTATGTGGCAGTATAGAGCATCACCCGTGCTATTCGTCATGTGGCGCTATTGAGTAACATTGAAGCACCAGTTAGAGAATCCACATCTAACATTTTCTATTTTGAATCTTTAAAAAAATAGAAAAATCAGAAAACTCTTAGGTACCCTAAACTCTGAGGGGGTCCCGTATGCTATGGTAACAAAAAAATTGTAATGGAGTTATTCATTAAAGAATCAAATTATCAAATAATCAACATTCAATTTACATATTCTAATACTTTTAATAAAAAATACATATTGTAATACTTCTGGAAAATAAAAAGTCATAAAATTGTTTTATATAAGATTAAAATAAGCTTTAAATCAAACTCACTATAAATGAGGACCTTCGGGCTCTAATATCAAATTAATGTGCTTCCGATTCTGGTACCAAATTCATGCATTTAAGCTCTAAGAACAATTTGATGCATGCCAATTAGACTTCCAAGGATCAAAGTTGTCACATTTGAGCCAAAACGTCATTGAAGCTTTTTTCATCGAGTAAGGCGCAAAATAAAGTTTACGTTTTTTGGATTCTTGAAGAGAAATTATGAAAATATAAGAGAATATGTCAACTTAGCGGAAACTACATCGAGGGAAGGCACAAAATTTTCCGATTCAAAGTCGAAAAATGATAATCTGATTCGAATCTAATAAAAAATAGTTCGCATTTGAGCCCTATTAGGTTAGATTAAGAGGAAGATCCATCCAATCCGATTATTATTCAAGTCGGTAACTTTTTTTAACAATTTTAATTTCTAAAATTTAAAAAACCATAATATCCTATCCCTAAAACAACCCACTGAACATCTACTCTATGCACAATATCCACGTCTCGTCCTTAAACTTTCCTCCTTTTCTTTCCCAAACTCCTTCGCTATCTCCCTTATCCATCAACCAAAATTTGTATTTTTTACTCTTTCCCTCCTGTTGCACTACTGCTGTCCATCTCTTTCCATCTTGGTGGACTTCACGTTCTCTTTTCTCTACACTACCTTACTTTAATATAATGAAATGTCTTTGATACTGAATGGTGTTTGCGATTGGATTTATGGATAAGCAAAAACAAGATTGGAAAGAAACAATCACACGAATACTAAATGAAAATTTGTAGTTTGCTGTGATCTGATTATATCTGGATCTAATTCGATTTGAATTCGATCCGATGTTGTTGGAACTTTCAATCTGCTAAACAAAATCTGAATATTAATTGGATTGAATTTGATCTAGGCCGAATTTGATCCATCGCCATCCCTAATTACACCAGTTGGCTACGCCTCTCAAATATTGAAATAGAGAAGATACTATTAAACAACGCTCACAAGATGGAGATAAAATTTAAACAGAGTCAAAGAGATAGAAAGCACCTTTGAACATTTAGTTCACGTAAGTTTGAAAATAGAAGTTTTCTAGAATATTCCTTATTTGAAAAAGAAGAACCTTGAATAGCGAAGACACTCTTGGAGATTTTTGATGAGGTTGTCGAATTAATAAAGAAATCAAACTCAGTGGAGAAGTTGATTGAAACTTGAACAATGAATGGAAGAGACCTAAGAAACTCAAAAATTCATTACCATCATGGATACTTAATAGACAAATTTTGGTTACTAAAACACAATTATACTTGAAACAAATTGAAAGAAGGACTAAGTTAATAGAAGCACCTTAGCCACGCACCAAACCTCACTAAGCAGAGAACCTCCACAATCTCACAGCCGATGAGCTCCAGGGTTTGTGCAGAAACTCTTGAAATTGTTCCTGTGTCCATACTAAAGCAGCTAATCAAAAGCACTAGGGTTTTATGGGGAAATTACCTACATGTCCTTATGGCCTTCTAGTGCACATGCAACTTGGTTAGCACATGTAACGGCCCGAACCTAAAATTACGCCAATTACCTAAAAATATCTTAATTAAAATTTAATTCAGTTGGGCGTCACATTTCAATTTAGTATTTTATGCATGTATATATATATATATATATACACACACACACA